>APFE031156266.1:7885-119321 GCA_000404065.3 Pinus taeda
ATTTATATTTCTTTATTTAATTATGATTTATATTTATTTTATGCAAAATCTATTTGGATTCTTTATGATGTATTATATTTTTTATATTTTTTATAGTTGGATATTTAGTTTTAGGTCAAAGAGTGGTTTATATTGGAATTGGGATCGAGGAATTTTGAAATTTTAAATTATGAATATGCAAAGTTTAATAATCTAGAAATATACTTAGTCTAATAATACATGATCCAACAAATAGTATGGAAGGTATATGAATATCGTATCTCAAGAATTTATCAGTTTCATTGATCTACTCTTATCTTTAATTTATTAAAAAATAATTAATAAAATGTGGAACAAATTATAATTTATTAAAAAAATATTTATCATATGTTTCTTTGGCATTTCAACCCTGCTTCATTGGGAGTGGCGATTGAGTGCGCACTCATTAGATTTTTACATTCCTTGTTATGATTAATGAATTGTTAAACTCGATGTTTTTAAGAAAGGATGACTCATTACTTTATAACATTTAGTTTGTTAAATTTCTTGTTATGGTTAATGAATTGTTAATCAGAATTTTTTAAGAAAGAATCTAGGTTCTATTTCTGACATAGACTTTGTAGGTTAAATTCTTATATAAAGTTAGTTTTGGGTTCAATATTTTGTATGTTTAACTCATTTTCTAATCCCCATTTTTAAAATATTTTTTAGACATTTCACTTATTATTTTTTCCTAAATATAATTTCACCATATAATTTTATTTGGTGAACGTATTCATAGTTATTTACAAATAATATATTTATACATTGGAAATTAAAATTAGGGTTTTATGTTTTATATTGCTTTAATATTAATAATAATATTATCATTATGATATTAATGTTCTTGATATAAATAATATATTAATATTAGCACTAATACTCATATTAATAAATAATATTAAAGTATGTTGATTCACATATAAATAATGGAAAATGATGTCTTATGCTTATATAAACCATAGTTACTTGTGCTAGTCTTATAATAAAGAAATGTATTCAATTGTGTTGGCATGCTAATAATGGAAACATTACATTTTGGGGAAGGAGATGGTCATCCACATAGATCACTGGCCTTTTAAATTTATCTAGACACAAGGAATGTTGTGGAAAAAGTGGCATTAGAAGTGGTCTATATATCTGCAACAATTCCACTTGAACATTAAATATCGAAAGAACAACACCAATCATGTTGCAGATTGCCTCAGTCGACCCCTAGTTGTAGCACTAACTATTGTTCTCAACTCTTGTGGCCACAAGACCTCTGGATGGACACAATTATACAAAAATGATCCAAATTTCTCCATCGCATACCAGATGCTAGTGGATGGCAAGAGAGTTCAATATTTCCACCTCACGGATGCATTATTATACTAATTGGGCAACATTTATTTTCCTTCAAGCGAGCATGCCAAGCTGATTTGGGAGGCACACTACAGTCATGTCACAACACACTTTTGTGGGGAGAAAACTATGGTCATACTACAAGGGTGATTTTATTGGCCAAAACTCTAACAAGATGTTGGAAAATATATCGAATCTTGCACTGGTTATGCCACCATGAAGCAAACCATATAGAAGCAACACCTGTATACTCCTTTGGCTACTTCCAGCCAACCCTAGGAATCCATCTCCATCCCAATCTGTGGGGCCTCCCTTATACAAAGCATGGTAATGACTTTGTATTTTTGGCCATGGAAATATTTTGTAAGATGATTATATTGGCGGCTTGCAAGAAGAATATCATAGTAGAGGAAATTTCCCAACTCTTCTTTGAATGCATATGGGTACATTTTGGAATCCCATAGACCATTATATCATATCAAATAGCAGGTTCTTGAGGACATTCTAGTCGAGCCTGTGGACATTATTGGACACTAATCTCACCAACTTGATTGCATTCCATCCCCTGACTGATTTCGACATAGAGGTCGTCAATAGGATGAAAATGCACATATGGTGCATGTACAACTCCAAGCATCCACAAATTTGGGATAACAACCTTCCTTATGTGCAACATAGTTATAACAGAGCTCTCCATATCTCGATTGACCATAGTCCTTTTTAAGTGGGCCTAGGTTTTCAACCATTGTGTCGGATTGATGTTGTCATGCCTCATGTGACTACACAGACATAATCGACACATATATAGTCTCACGCTAATAAAGAAACCTGGTTTATTGAATGCATCCAACATGTCCGCCAATAGGTGCATGACATCTTGGATAAGTCCAATGCCAAATACAAGCAGGGACATAATGGGACTTACACCATCATGAAGGCTATGGGAGACAATTATTTTGAGTTGAACATTCCCCCATTCCTTTTATTGCACCCAATGTTCAACGTGGACCACCATGGGTCATACTTTCCACCATTACTAGACACATCAGACATTGCAGAACAACTAACACCAATAGAGTTAAACCCAGAGTGCATGGAATAACCATAACTAATCAGATCATCTACACACATATCAAGAACATCCACAAACAGAAGATCCAACTATATTGGCTTGTCAAAGCTGGCCAACTCTTGCACCAACGAAACTGACTCATACGTGACCAAGTTCAGTAGAAATTTTCTCATCTCATGGACTCACTCAACGAAATGGGTACCATTTCTTCATAAGTAGGGTGGACCAACACAGGTGGATATTGGTGGCCACCTACCTATTCCACTTAGAATTCCACCATTATTTCTTTCATTTTCCTTACTTTTAGCACATTTTATTATTTTGGGCAATTTTTCAGGTCTTGAACTTTTGGAGCTTTTTTATGCCATAAACGATGTTTTTTTTGGAAAATGGGAAAACCTCTAGCCTACAATAGGGGATTTTGGTCTAAAGTTGTAGTCCTCCAAAATATATTTCTAAAAAGGTATCATACACATCAAACGAGGACAATAATCAAGGTTACAACCCTCAGAAGTTGATGTACAAATTTACCTCAATGGTGCCCATAGACTTTTGGCGCTTCATCTCCCAGTGTCAGGTTTTTGGATGTTTATGGCTTTCCATTGTTCTTTAATAATAAATAGGCCTTCAAGCCTCATTGTAACATAGTTTTGAAGGCATGTAACCGCCACATCTCTTCTGAGAGATAAGCTACCATCACTTGAGCTAGTTTATTTCCATTTTGGATGTAAAGAATTTTCAGTACTTTGTTATTATGAATTAAAGTTATGTTTTTGTTGTATCTTTGTGTTTATATTTATATATGTATTTCATTTTGTTCCTTCACAAATTTATATCAAACCTAGAGTAGATAACTACCTCGAAGTGTCTAGAAGAATAGAAAGAAATCCTCAAGTGTTCTTTTCCTTGAGTTTCCAAAGAAAAACATAAACTAACATGAAAAACAAAATTTACCGTAATAATATTCCAAGCACAACAAGGGTTTGTGATCAAAAACCCACCCATTGAAAAGAAAGTAATGAGTAGTGGAAGGGACAACCTAACTAAGGGTTTTAAATAAAATAGGAAGACAAGCATCAACTATAGCTCAAAAATATCGGGAAGGGATAAAGAGGAAGTGCCAAGAAAAATGTTATAGTCCCCTACCAAGACCAACCATAGGACAGCCATGCCTCTTTGCAAAAATAAATAATTTGGAAACGAGTTAGATAATGTCATATTAACATGAGTAAATGAAACATAAACCTTGGAAAATATCAAGAAACTAAAATAAAGAAAGGGACCAAAGCTATCATTGTAGCTTGGGCATGGAATAATACCTCTGTAGTAACATTTTATGAAATAAACCATGAAAGATCTCGAATTTAAGTCAATATTGACAATGCTAGCTAAACTGGGCAAGGAAAAACCCTAACAATTATATTTTCTTGATAGTGGCATACCTCTTCTCTGAAAACAAAAAAATGCAAATGGAAAAGTCGACAAAGGAGGGAGGGGTAATCCATTACCCTTACTATGCCTCGAATAATCTCCACTGTCAAAGTTATTGGATGAACCTCCACAATTAGTAGCTGGGATTCGTATGGCAATGAGATGGGCTAGACCAAGGCCTCAAATGACATGGCCTCTTCACATGATTGGAAGCATAGATGAACCCCCTTTAGATGAACCACGAGAAACTTCCATCATTCCATCAAATGTATATGTATAATTTTATAAGGTGTAACGAGGGAGAAACATAAGTTTTCTTGGTCCTAGCCAAGTTCATGTCCAATCAAGTGACAATATAACCACTAACAAGCTATGTCTACCATATAACCATTATCATGTTTATGTTTAAATATAATACATGTTTTCAATATGACATGGTATTGACCATTAACTTAGTCAAAATAAAAGTCTCAAATGATATGGAAATATTAGGATATAGTTTAAAAGGTGCAAGTGCCATAACTAGTCTAACAGTGAGGAATAAGTAATCTCTTGAGAAGGAAATATAACTCAATGCCTCATAATGTAAGATTAAAGTTGATATGGTAAGCATTCGACCACCAAATTGTCTTATTTTTCACCATTCTAAATGCTGATTTTCATTACTTTGCCGCACTTATTTTCCCGTTTATTACCCATCTTTTTGTGTTTCTTTGTGAATGTAACACATTAATATTATGAATATTAAAGTAGTTAACTATTGTTATTTTCCTTTATTCTTGATGAATTGGAAACAAATATTGTTGTTTTTGCTCATGATAGTTTTCCCAGTACTATTGTAGTGGTTCCCATGCACTAACAATAACAACCTCCATGGATATCATATTTATATAGATCGAAGAGGAGTTATGGAACATGGAATTTAATCCTAGGGATGTTGACATGGATTTGTGTAGCATAACTGATACCCAAATCAAATTTTTTAGGCTCCAACTAATTATCTACAACTCAAACAACTCATGTAGGAAAAACCACTTACTAACTTCAGAAACAATTTACAGGAAAATGAGGATGTATCTAGAAAATTTGTGACACACATTTTTCTGAGTACATCCCAAATTAAATAACATAGAAATGGTTACTCTAGAAAATGCATGGATTTGGAGCTACGAGTGGTTATTTCAAGCATATTTATTTCTTGTTGTGGTCATTGACATATTATGTCCCAAACATAGCAGTCAGTTAGCAATTGCAATAGCTCCCACCTATTCTTAGATGATTATATGAAAAATAAATCTATTGTAATAAGATATTTACTTATTTTCCGACTAATATATCCCAAAATAAAATAGATTCAATATTTTGTAATCTTCCCATAAAAGTGACAACCTTGATTTCGAGAATTTATTCCACTTCATCCCCTTATCTCTTTTATTTTATAAATGTATGGACAAAGAACAAGTTGGAGACGAAAAAGAGAGCTAAGTTGGGTAGGACAAAGTAAGTAATATCTGGTCTATAGTTATGATAGGAAGGGGGCAGGCACCATCATCCCTGTAACAGTGCATCTTATAACTTCATTTCTAAAGCTAATGCAATCTCTGCAAGTATGTGGGTTATCTTTGAATTGTTAATTTGTTAGTTGTGAATCACCAACCCCTACTAGGGAGGAAGGGACCTCCTCTTTGATAGGGGTTGTTGTGATAATAAAGGTAAGTAGTTGTTAAACATTCATTTATTTGTAGGTTATGTTAATTCATTTACCATTATATCACCATTACATATTCTTGCTAATATGTTACTCCTACTCTTGGTTAATTTAGTTTGTAGAATATTTCATACAAATTTCTTGTTTGTTAGCACAAGTACTCCTAGATCGATACTAACTAACTCTGTGCTACTTTTCAACTCTTATTACAATTTTATAGTTTGTTGTTGACACAAAGTGTTAGTTGATTTATTTTAGATTTGTTACTGTGTGCTACTTAGTTAATGAATCAATTAATTTGAATTGAATTGATGGTTTTGTGGTTTTGATCAAATGGTTTTGTGAGAATTGATTTCAAGGAATCTTATTTTATTTCTACAAGTGTGATTTCATCTCTAACATTGTCTATAGTGAGTTATTTTTTGCAAGTGACGGTTTAACAATGAGGTTGATTTTCCTTTCTTGTAAGTGTGAAGAGTGAAAACTTTGTTCTTGTAGGAGAAATCTTAGAATTAGGAATTAGCCTGTAAGACCCCCTCCTCCCAGGTCAACCCAAGAAGCCAACCAGTTGGGAAAACTTGTGATGGGAGAGATTACTATAAGGGATTAAATATCCTTGGTGACCTTAAGTAAATGGAATCGATAAAACTCATCAAACAAACCCATCCACATCGGCAATTGCACCCCAGGAGACATGTCAAGCACTCAAACATCCTGTCCCTAGGTCCCTCTGAAGTTTTATGCCACTTAACCCAAAGTCTCTCTCATAATATAGGCAAGACATCAGTCAACAACTCAAGGTTGCTCTCATAGGCCTTTGTGCCAGTACTTCCATACCATACTTCTATATATCCATACCAAGAAAGTAATGCATCAGCCCCAGGGCATCCATCTTGAATTGTCTTGCAAGATCCCCTTTGCAAGATTTTATCAGCTTCTAATCACCTGTTAGAATCAAATCATCAACATATAATACTATAATTAGCAATTTAAATTCAACCACAATATGGTAAACGTTTTCATCTATTTTGTTTTTGGTGAAGCCCAACCCGATGAAATAGCTGTCAAATCTGGTATACCAAGCACATGATTCTTGTTTTAATCCATACAACACTCACTTGATTTTGCATACATGTGACTCTCTATTGAAGGTCTCAAATCATTCTCGTTTCTCAATATACACCTCTTCCTCAATCTTATCGTTAAGGAATGTTGTCTTCACATCCATCTAATGTATCTTCCCTCTGATCTATGCTGACAGTGCTAGAATGGATCTGATTAAAGAATACCTTGCTACTAGAGAAAAAGTCTCATTGTAATCAATTCCCTCCACTTAAGAGAATCCTCTGGCAAAAAATTTAGTCCTATGTTTTTCCACACTCCCATATATTACTTTCAAAGTCTCCCCTTGTATACCCTACATAGTGAGAAATTATTACACGCTAATGAAATTCTTATTCAGTAAAATCACATGTAGAAAAATTGTTTGAATGTTTTAATTACTTCAAAGCGTTGTATAGTTTTTATTTTGTTTACATGTAAATGAGAAAAGTGTAAAATTGGGAAAGAATTAGAAAGAATGTGGGAGATTAAAATCCTTATAGATATTCCATCTAAGAGGATTTATGTATAATAATTTTTCGATTCTCCATTAATTCGAGTATATATGATATTATTGAGAGTTATTTGTGTGTTTCACTGTAATACCAGTGAGATTTTGCTACCCATCCATAAAAATAGTATAGGTCCATACGCATAGACCTGCTGAGAGTAGGGATGCTTCCTAAGTGTGTGGACTATTAAAGTGGTTTTTAATCATCAAGGAGTAAAAAATTTAAAACAAAAAGGTAATTGTGAATTTAAAAGAAAAAGATAAAAGGAGAAAGAATGAGAAAATTAAAATATAAAAAAATTAAAGGGTAAAATCATTAAGGTGATTTATTTTTCAATTAAATAAGGTGATTGAGACCTCTTAAGAGTTGTTAGCATGGATTGTTCTACTATGTCTCCACTTATATTTTCTTGATACACAAGTATTAGTTTTGAGGTATTAATATGAGAACTTCACTACTAGCTAAAGATATTCCACTAAACGGGTTTGAATAATCTTCAAGTTAGGGAGTATATGAATTGATGTTTTAATATCAAAATGGTATTCTAGTATCAAAATGATTAGCTTAGAACGAATAATAAGGATGATGTAATAATAAATTTTTTCATTCAAGAACAAAGCTTGAATGACATTTTCCCTACAATTGTATACGATAGTATTATTAATCAACATCAAGCTAAGCCATAGAGCATTGTAATGAATAAAGAAACTATTGTAACAAAAAAAATAGAAGATTTTGATATTGTAAATATAATTGAAAAAATTATGAAGAACCTGTTCAAAGAAAGTAAGATATACAAGACATGAAGAGTGCAATTGTCCTAAACACTATAGAAAAATTTGTGGAGGGAAATGAAGAAGGTTGCAACATTTTAGGAGATGCAACTCATGAACATGGTGAAGAAAGTAAAGACCACTATGCAAATACTCTTGTGAATGATGAAATTTAAGTCTAAAATGAAATTGAAAATGTATTTGCTACAAATAAATATGAGAGAAATCTAGCAATGGAAATTGTTGAACACATGAATGAGACTATAGTGGTTGTTGAATTGGATTGTCATATAAGTAGTTTACATATAAATGGATACAGTCTAAATTAAAGAAAGAGTTAAGACGCATGTGCCAGATAAAATTATGTCTTGCTGCTATTAGCACTCTGAAATCTTCAAGACAATCTATGTGAAGCTTTGTCTTTATAGTCAGACAATTCGATTTCACTTTTGTGCGTGTTCACCGCTGCGTGATTTGTTCCTATACCTATTAAAAAGTATAATAATTCTCCGTCTGTAACTTTTCGTGAATATGGTGGAATTTAATAGTATTCCTCGAAGCATAGGAGATCTAGACAGATTCAATACATGCACGTTTCTTGTTCTGAGCATATTATTAGCAAAAAGATTTCGTGTTTGTCTTGCCATTTCTACCCCCCACGGATTTCATGCCAGAACTTTAAATGTTTGAAGTACAATGTTTGATGTTTTTGGTTTCTGGCTTACTCTCAGTAAATGGGATTCCCGATGTGACGGGCTCACTGTCTTTACCACATATCTAACACAGAAATCTTTAATCATCTCTAATCTGAAACCCATATGACCGGATATTTTTGACATATCGATGGATGGACTTATATTGTTTCTATTTTTGTTGACGTTATTGATTTTCATAAATACTTACACTTTCCACGAAATGGAGTCTGCGATGCAAAAACACTCTTTTACATTTTTCAAGCAGTTCATGAAAGTATTTTTTCAAGGGTTGCAATAGCAACGAAGTCCAAGCAAACATGGGACACCTCCAGATAGTCTACCAAGGAATGGAAAAAGTCATGACAACAAAGCTGTAAATGTTGAGAAGGGACTTTGAAACACTTTGTATGAAAGAGTTTGAAAATGTAGACTCGTTGTTTACACATGTAATTGCATGGGTTAGTCTAATCAGGGCTTATGGTGAGACACTTGAAGAAAGAAGCATAGTTGAGAAATTTTTGAGAAGTTTGCCAGCAAGGTTTGATGCCATTATTGTGGCCATAGAAGAGACAAAGGATCTCTCACAGTTCTAAATGGATGAGCTTCATGCATCACTAATTTCTCATGAACATAGACTCAATAGAGGAACAAGCTCCTTATTGGACCATGCCTTCAAGACACAAGTTTCATTTGGTCAAGGTTGAGGCAGAGCAAGATCATATACTAGAGGAAGAGGAAGAAGCCCACACAAACGTAGAAGAACCAATTCTTCAAACTCAAGTGGAAGAGGAAACAATCAAAATCCAAGTGAAGGCCCAAGCCAAAATCAAGCACAAGGTCAGAGGTATGATAATCTCAAGTCCAATGTCATTACCATAAGAAGTATGGTCATTATGCAAATGAATGTAGAAAGAAGCATTATGACATTAATAACAAACGAAGTGTAAATTTTACAAAAAAAAAATAAGAACCATGATAGCATGTTTTAAACTTGTAATGTAGCACAAGAAAAACAATGTGATATGGTATCTAGATTCAGGGTGAAGCAATCACATGTCATAGAACATGAAATGTTTTCCAATCTAGATGAAAGTGTGAAATCTGAAGTGACATTAGTTATTGATTACGCTTCGTCACTACTAAGGGCGGCGTGGAAGCGGTTGTAGATGCTACTCACACCGGCTAGGACTGCAGTCTTCGGCTTTTTATTTGGACGATTCGTAGTTCATTGCTATTGGAAATATTAATAACAATTATTGTCTTATACATACTAACAAGCACCATGTTTTACCCAATCAACCACTGGACGGTTGCGATTTTGTTTGTATATGAAATGACTAATTGACCATACCATTCGGAAACAAAATAGAGAAGTCAAGGCACTTAATGAAGTTGGTAAATAAGTATGGGCAAGCATTCACTCTGCAAATGTTGCACACACTTCGCAACACCTGCAAGTTGAGAAAACCATTTACTATGTAAAATCATCCATGTTGCATATTAATTATTTTCTCTGTCATGTATTAATGTTAAATTTGTATGTTGAGATAAATATAGATGTAAAAATCTTTTGCGTAGTTGGACAAGATAGAAAGCGAGAGTCTATGAGGTAGTGAGGAGAAAATCGTGGAGGAAATATTGGTAGGGGCAAGAAACCCAGTTTTACACATTTACTCACCAATTACTATTTAAAAGCGTTCGTGTTGCGTATTAATTATTTGCTCTGTCATGTATTAATGTCAAATTTGTATGTTGAGATAAATATGGATGTACAAGTCGTTTGCATAGTTGGGCAAGTTAGAAAGTGAGAGTCTATGATGTAGTGAGGAGAAAATTGTGGAGGAAATATTGGTGGGCACATGAAACGAGTATTTACACATTTACTCTGCAACCCAAGTGATGCTAAATCGCAATAAGTCTTTTGTATTTTCACTTGGAGCTGCAACCTCCATTTATCACGATGGCCGCATGAAATTTACTCTGCAACCCTAGTGATGCTAAATCGCAGTAAGTCTTTTGTATTTTCACTTGGAGCTACAACCTCCATTTATCATGGTGGGCGAGTATTTACACATTTACTCCACAACCCTTGATGCTAAATGGCAGTAAGTCTTTTGTATTTTCACTTGGAGCTGCAACCTCCATTTATCACGGAAATGTATTTCCTTATGTTTTAACAAATAATATAAAGTGTGGCTTGTTGCGTTATGGTATTAATCTTTTACAAGTAGATTTACCACAACCTTTTTGTTTTACATTGTTTTTTCCCTGAGTTATTTCATGTGTTTTATTAAGCCTTTGTGTAGCTGCAATTTCAATGCCCCAACATATGACTTACCTCGACGCAACTAAATTCTCATAAGACTTACCTTGCTGAGTAAGACTCCTTTCCTCTTCCTCGCTATGAGTTTATTTTTCTAACATGGTATGAGTAGGTTAAACTCTGTTAGTGTGAAAACAAGTGTTTTTACTAATAGTTAAAATTGTTTTGAGGGAAGATTGTTTTTTAGCATATTTACCAGCATGTAGAAAATTTGTTTTACACTCAGAAATGACAACATCAAGCACAAGCCTGAGTAATCCTAGTGCCTCAGTTTAATGGAAAAAATTATGATTATTGGGCTATTACAATGAAGGCCCTAATTTTGTCTCAAGGCATTTGGGATTTGGTGGAGAATGGTTTTCAAGAACTAGTAGATGCAACAATATACAATCCTTTGTCTCAAGGATAAAGATATTTGTTGAGGGACCACAAAAAGAAGGATGAAAAAACACTCTTCTACATTTTTCAAGCAGTTCATGGAAGTATTTTCTCAACGGTTGCAGTAGCAACGAAGTCCAAGAAAGCATGGGACACCCTCGAGATAGCCTACCAAGGAATGGAAAAAGTCATGACAACAAAGCTGTAAATGTTGAGAAGAGACTTTGAAACAATTTGTATGAAAGAGTTTGAGAATGTAGACTCATTGTTTACACATGTAATTGCGTTGGTTAGTCTAATCAGGTCTCATGATGAGACACTTGAAGAAAGAAGAATAGTTGAGAAATTTTTGAGAAGTTTGCCAGCAAGGTTTGATGCCATTGTTGTGGCCATAGAAGAGACAAAGGATCTCTCACAGTTCTTAATGGATGAGCTTCATGCATCACTGATTTCTCATGAACATAGACTCAATAGAGGAACAAGCTCCTTATTGTACCATGCCTTCAAGACACAAGTTTCATTTGGTTAAGGCCGAGGCAGATCTAGATCATATACTACATGAAGAGGAAGAAGCCCACACAAACGTGGAAGAACCAACTCTTCAAACTCAGGTGGAAGAGGAAACAATAAAAAACTAAGTCAAGGCCCAAGCCAAAATCAAGCACAAGGTCAGAGGTATGATAATCTCAAGTTCAATGTCATTACCATAAGAAGTATGGTCATTATGCAAATGAATGTAGAAAGAAGCATTATGACATAAATAACAAACCAAGTGTAAATTTTACAAAAGAAAATAAGAACCATGATAGCATGTTTTAAACTTGTAATGTAGCACAAGAAAAACAATGTGATATGGTATCTAGATTCAGGGTGTAGCAATCACATGTTACAGAACATATAAATGTTTTCCAATCTAGATGAAAGTGTGAAATCTGAAGTGACATTAGTTATTGATAGCAAAGTCTCTGTCATGGGAAAAGGAAGAGTTAATATCCTAACAAATAAGGGGGAGAGGAAGTACATCTTAGATGTTTACTTTGTCCCTAGTTTGAAGCATAACCTCATAAGCACTGGACAACTCATTCAAAAGCACCACAATGTCTTCTTCAAAAATGATGTGTGCACAATTTTGGATAGGCCTCCAAGATGACAATTGATTGCAAAGGTTTAGATGACAGACAATAGAATGTTGCCCCTAAAGATAAGATTAGATTTGAAAGAATAATGCACACAAGCACAAATATCAATGAACTCACAAGAGGATGGAAGAAAACATGCAGTTGTGGCACAAGTAAACTATCAAGCAGAGGTCAAAGATGAAAATTGGTTATGGAATTTGAGATTTGGATATCTCAACTTTGGAGGATTGAATTTGCTGCATAGGAAAGGCATGGTGAAGGGTTGCCACTTATAGAAAAACCGAACAACCTATGTGAAGGATGTATCTTGGGCAAGCAACATAGAGAGATATTTCCAGCAGGAAAGTTAGTAAGGGCAAAGGCACCTTTGGAGATTTTCCACTTAGATTTATGTGGACCAATGCAGACACCATCAATTGGTGGAATCCACTATTTATTGACCTTCATAGATGACTACACAAGGAAGACATGGGTCTATCTCCTAAAACAGAAAAGTGAAATGTTTGAGCACTTTTGCCAATACAAAGCTCTTGTTGAGAAGCAAAGTGGAAACTACATCAAAGTCCTTAGAACTAACAAAGGTGGTGAATACATTTCAAATGATTTCCTTCGATTTTTTCGGGAGCATGGAATACACAAGCAATTTACAACAAAATGTACACCTTAGAAAAATGGTGTGGCAGAAAGAAAGAATAGGACCATTATGGAAATGACAAGAAGTATGTTGAAGGCAAAGCATTTTCCAAATGATTATTGGGCCGAAGTTGTCACTTATGCAACATATATCTTGAATAGACACCCAACCAAAAGCATCCAGAACATAGTTCCTGAAGAGGCATGGAGTGGAAGAAAGCATAGTGTCACTCACATGAGAGTTTTTGGATATGTGGCATATGCACATGTCTCGGATGAGTTGAGGAAGAAGTTGGACAACAAGGGGGAGAAATGTATATTTGTTGGATACAGTGGAAGAATACAAGGCATTTAAACTTTACAACCATCAACCAAGAAGGTCATAATTAGCAAAGATGTGCAGTTCATAGAAGAGGAAGCATGGGATGCAAGTTAAAAGAAGGCAACAAATGTCAAAGCATGTATACCACATGTGGACAAAGAGGAATTGAAAGCAACAAGTAATTCCTCAATAGCGACTCCCTCTACTCCTATTCAAGTGCAACAAAGAAGGCATCAAGTAACACTGTAAAAAAATAATAGGACAGTGTCGCGCAGTCAAGCATGTGTTTCTCCAACAAAGTGCAACACCAAGTGACATGTCAAGACCATCTTCAGCAAGCACAAGAGACCAAAATTCAAAAATGTAAATGAGATCTATGAGCAAGCTGAAGCTGATAGTAACACTAGTCTGAATTCCTTATTTGATTTGTTTTTTCATGTGGATGACCCAATCCATTTTGAGGATGCAATCAAAGAAGACAAATGTGTTGCAACAATGGAGGAAGAAGTAGAAGCAATAGAAAAGAATGATACATGGGATTTAGTGAGCCTTCCGCAAGGAAAAGAAGTCATTGCAGTGAAGTGTGTCTATAAGACCAAGAGAAATGTCGATAGTAAGATTAAAAGGCACAAAGCAAGGCTAGTTGTCAAAGGATACAAGCAACAACATGGAAGATATTATGCGAAGAGGTTCGCGCCAGTTGGGAGGATGGAGACAATGCGTACAATTGTGGGGATTGTCGCGCAACATAAATGGAAAGTGTATCAAATGGACATAAATTAAATGTTGTTGAATGGAGTGCTAAAAGAGGAAGTGCATGTTGTGCAACCTCTTGGTTATGAGGTAGAAGGCCAAGAAAACAAGGTGCATTGGTTGAGAAAAGCTCTTGATGGGCTGAAGAAAGCACCGCGTGCATGGTATAGAAGGATAGATGCTTACTTGTTGGACAATGGTTTCAACAAATGTGATGTTGAGCCTACTCTCTACATTAAAGAGAGTGATAGTAAGATTCTTATTGTCATCTTATATGTAGATGATTTGATTTTTACAGGCAGTGATGATTTCCTCACTGCTGATTTCAAACAAGTCACGAAGAATGAATTTGAAATGACTAACTTAGCATTGTTAAAATATTTTTTGGGCATAGAAGTGAAGCAAACAGAAAATGGCATTTTTATTTCTGAAGCAAAGTATCTAGCAGACATTTTGGAGAGGTTTAAGATGCATAACAACAAGCCCGCACCAATTCCAACTGTCATGGGGTTGAAATTGAGCAAAGAAGATTGCAACATCAATATCAATTCGATATTATACAAAAGTATGATAGGCAGTTTGATGTATTTGATTGCCACTAGGTCGAATATAATGTATGTAGTGAGTCTGGTGTCAAGGTTCATGGAGACACATTGGAAAGCAGCGAAAATGATTCCAAGTTATGTGAATGGGACAAAACTGTATGGCATTTTGTGCACCGCAACAAGTGATTTCAAGTTGGTTAGTTACATTGACAGTGATTGGGCAGGATGTGTCGGTGACAGAAAGAGAACATCAGGATGTTTTTTTCATTTTGGTTCCAAATCCATTGCATGGACATCCAAGAAGAAACCAATAGTTTCATTGTTAATAGCAGAAGCTGAATATGTTCCCGCAACAACAACTGCGTGTCAGGTAGTTTAGATGAGAATAATCTTGAGGGATCTTCATCATGACCAAGAGGGAGCAACAACTATTTTCTGTGACAACACCTCAGCGATTGCATTATCAAAGAATTCTATTTTTCATAAAAGGACCAAGCATATTAATGCTAAATATAATTTTTTCATAGAATTGATTAACAATGATGAAATTGTGTTGCACCACTGCAGGTCACAGGAACAATTCCCTGATATTTTCACAAAGCCATTGACACGGGAAAATTTTGTTTATTCAGATATTGTTTGGGAATTTTCAATGGCGACAACTGTTATTAAGGGGGAGTGTTGGAAATATTAATCCCAACCACCGCCTTTAACACACTCACAAACACCATGGCTTGCCCACTCAAATATTGCACGCTTGCTATTTTGTTTGTAGGCAAAAGGACTGAAGTCAGAGCAAAAGCACAACGCTGATAATTCCACCAACACAACAGAGAAGTTAAGGAACTTAATGAAGTTGGTAAATAGATGTGAGCAAGCACTCACTCTCCAATTGTTGCCCACACTCCACAACGCTTGCAAGTTTAGAAAACCATTTACTATGTAAAATCGCCCATGTTGTGTATTAATTATTTGCTCTGTCATGTATTAATGTCAAACTTGTATGTTGAGATAAATATGGATGTAAAAGTCATTTTCACAGTTGGGAAAGTTAGAGAGCGAGATTCTGTGAGGTAGTGAGGAGAAAATCATGGAGGTAATATCGGTGGGTGTGTGAAAACCAGTTTTACACATTTACTCTGCAACACCAGTGATTCGTAAATCACAGTAAGTCCTTTGTATTTTCACTTGGAGCTGCAGCCTCCATTTATCATGTGAATGTATTTCCTTATGTTTTAATATAATATAAAGTGTGGCTTTTTGCATTATTCTATTAATCTTTCAGAAGTAGATTTACCGCAACATTTTTTGTTTTACTTTGTTTTTTGCTGTGAGTTATTTCGTGTGTTTTATTAAGTGTCTGTGTAGTTGTGATTTCCATGATGCAACATAAGACTTACCTCCACGCAATTGAATTATCATAACACTTACCTTGCCGCAACTGAATTCTGAGTGAGACTCCTCTCCTCTACCTCCCCATAAATTTATTTTTCTAACAAGATCCTCTGACTGACCGTGGAAACAATTGGGGTTTCTCATAATGGCAGTAACTATGACGTTATTCTAGCTCTGGGATGTTGGGATTCTGCACAACTGACAGGTTTAAAAATGCTCAACAAATTCTCCTTACACAGTTTGTGGGCCAAATGAGCTCAGTTAATGCGACTCCTTACTTTCGCCAAACATCAACCAGCTTATTGCTACGCTTCAATAAAACTAAAAATATGCTAGAGCGATATAGGCTCCTAGTTATATTTATCAACAAACAAGGGAATTACATCCAATCTGATAGGTGTTTGAAAATTATGCATGATGGATAACAGCTCCCTGGAAGTTAATATAAAATCCTTCTTGCAAATAGTGACAAATAAGATGAGAGATGATGCGAATCTCTTTAAAATGGTGCTTACTTTAACTCTTCAATTTTTCTTGGCTGAACTATTAATAATTTTAAGAGGGAAGGGGAGGGGAGGTGAGCTCAAAAAATTAGTTGTGGATGTCAAATCTCCAGTTGCAGAAAGCAAATCGTAACTAGACAGAAACTTAAAAAACACAAAAATGACCCAAGGTAGAACATAGTAAAACATAGTGGTTATGGTAAAACTAAAGGTGAAAGTTTAAATCCATATGGAAACAAACCAAACTTTAGACTATGATATCAGAATATAGGAAAATACATTTGCATGATAAATGGAGGTTGTAGTTCCAAGTAACAAAAATTCTTCCTCAGGGGTTGCGGAGTAACAAACAATAAAATCGAGTTACTGTTGTTTTCATGCGCCCCCAATATTTGCTCCATGATTTTCTCCTCTCTACCTCTCAGAGTTACACCGTCACTACTCAATCCACTATACAAAAAACACAGTATGGGAGAAATGATTTCCTAAACTTGCAGAGGTTGCGGATTGCAAGTAATAGTTGCAGAGTGAATGCTTGTCCATACATATTAACCAGATTTGTATTAAATACCCTTTGGACTTTAATTATCTCATGTTTGTTGCGGAATGGAGAACACATACTCCTATTGAGAACTTTTGTGCTTCAGTGCACAAACAAATTTGCAACCTGCAAAAATCCATCTGACAAGTGCAGTTGTTATTAGTGTGTTTAATGTGATGGTCGGGATTAATTTTCCAACACTCCCCCTTAATCACAATTGCCACTAGTGACAATTCCCAAACAATGTTTGAGATAAACAAATTTTTCACGTGGAAATGACTTTCTGAAAATATCAGCAAATTGTTCCTGTGATCTCCGGTGTTGCAACAGAATATCACCATTGTTAATTAACTCTCTAATAAAATGATATTTAACAACAATGTGCTTGTTCCTCTTGTGAAAGACTAAGTTCATTGATAGTGCAATTGCACAAGTGTTTTCATAGAAAATATATGTTGTTCCCTCTTGGTTGTGGATCCCTCAACATCCTTCTCATCCAAAATCCCTGACACGTTGCAGTTGTTGCGGTGACATATTTAGCTTCTGCTATTGACAATGACACTATCGGCCAGTGTAACCAACTAGCCTAAAACCATTTCTAGCAATGTATAAAATAGCATACTGTTTTGTCCCATTGACATACTTTAGAATCCTTTTCATTGCTTGCCAATGCGTCTCCTTTGGTGTCTCCATGAACCTCAACACCAGACTCACTGCATACGTTATATTTAGCCTAGTGGCAGTCAAATACCTCAAGCTACCTACCATACTTTTATATAATGTTGGATTGATATTGTTGATGCAATCTTGTTTTCTCAACTTCAACCCCATGATATTTGGAGTTGGTGCGGGCTTCTTGTTTTTCATTTTAAACCTCTTCAAGATGTTTGCTACATACTTTGCTTGGGAAATAAAAATAACATTTTCTGTTTGCTTCACTTTTATGCCAAAAAAATATCTTAACAACCCCAAGTCAGTGACTTCAAACTCAAATTTCATGACTTCTTTGAAATCAGCAATGAGGAAATCATCACTGCCTATAAAAATCAAATCAGATACATATAAAACAATAATAATACGATTACCATCATTCTCTTTGATGTGGAGATTAGGCTCACTGTCACATTGGTCGAAGCCATTATCCAATAAGTAAGCATCTATCTTTCTATACCATGCACTCGGTGCTTCCTTAAGCCCATAAAGATATTTCCTCAACCTATACACCTTGTATTCTAGGCCTTCTACCTCATAACTAGATGGTTGCACAACATATACTTCCTCTTTCAGCACTCCATGCAAGAATGTTGATTTTACATCCATTTCATACACTTTCCATCTATGTTGCATTGCAATTGACACGGTTGTACGCACTATCTCCATTCTTGTGATAGATGCAAATTCTCTGCATAATATCTTCCATGATGTTGCTTGTATGCTTTGAAAACTACCCTTTCTTTATGCCTTTCAATCTTACCCTCAACGTTTCTCTTGCTCTTATATACCCACCTCACTCTAATGAATTTTTTTTCTTGCGAAAGGTTCGCTAACTCCCATCTGTCATTCTTTTCTGTTGCTTCTATTTCTTCCTCCATTATTGCAACCCTTTTTTATCCTTTGACTACATCCTCAAAATGGATTGGATCATCTACATGACAAAATAATGCAAATAAGGAATTTAGACCAGCGCTACTATCAACTTCATCTTGCTCATAAATTTCATCTAAATTTCTAAATTTTGGTCTTCTTATGCTTGTGGCAGATGGGCTTGACATGTCACTTGAATTTCTGCTTGAAGTAGCTGATCTTTTGTGTCTTTGCGGCGTGCTTGGACAAGCACTTGCTTGACTTCACAACATTGTCCTATTATTTGATGATGGTGTTAGTTCTTTCCTACTTTGTTGAGCTTGAATTGGAGTACATGGAGCCATTGTTGAGGAATGTCTTGTTGTTGTCAATTCCTCTTTGTCCTCATCTGGTATACATGCTTTCGCATTAACCGTCTTCTCTAAACTTCCATCCCATGCTTCCTCTTCTATGAACTACACATCTCTACTAATTATGATCTTCTTGGTTGATGGATTGTAGAGCTTGTATGCCTTGGATTCATCACTTTATCCAACAAATATGAATTTCCCCCCCTTGCTGTCCAACTTCTTCCGCAGCTCATCGGGGACATGTGCATAAGCCACACATGTGAATAACACCATGCTTTCTTCCACTCCATGCCTCTTTGGGAATTGCATTCATGTAGCTTTTGGTTGAACACCTATTCATAATATATGTTGCAGAAGTGACAACTTCAACCCAGTAATCATTTGGGAAATGTTTTTCTTTCAAAATACCCCTCACCATTTCCATAATGATCCTATCTTTCTTTCAATGACACCATTTTTCCTCTATTATATTTCTAGAAATTTTCAATAGGTATTTGAATTATTTGAGATCTAGTACTAAACATGTGAAGTTCCAAGATTACTTTATAATTTCAATTAGGAAGAAAAGTAAAAATAAATAAATAAATATTATGTTATGAAAATTTATTAAAGTTATATTATTAATGAGTTAAAAATATTTGGTTACATTAATAGCTTCTTATATATATATAATATATTATATATATATTATAATATATTATATATATATATATATATAGATATATATATATATAAAATGATGGGAAAAAGACTTAAATTTTTTTGCTCATACCCTATATATCTCTCTAAGTGGGAAATACTAGCATTTGCACCAGGTGTTGCAAAGGAAACGTCGTAAGGCATAAATTCGAGAAGCATTGTGACATATAAAGAATCATTAAAGATGAAAATTAGTAGGTGAAGGGTAAAGAGCTAGTACCCATTTCCCATTGCATTAAATAGGTCTTGTTGTTTTTGGAATCTTTTTCGCTATGACATCTGGCTGAAAAAAACTTTCCATTGTTAGCAAGCTATGGAATGACTTCAACTAGAAGGAAACAATACTGAATACTATTGCAGGTATTCAAGAGGGGCAGAATGTTTTCCTCGTTAGTAAGATGAATAAGGGAAACAAGAAAAGAGGAACTAAGAAGGGTTAAAAAGGGTTATCTACAGTCCTCCATTGTGGGATTTTTCTATAATCTTTTTGCTTCTCAATGTGTATGGTAAGTCTTCAACACTCTATCTCTGCTTCCAATGACTTCAATCTGCATATTCTTAAAATGAGTTTTTGCTGCTATTTAAGCTAACATCCTCTTTTTGGTTGGATTTATTTCAATGGGCAGGGTGGTATTCATTATTTTGGTTCTCTGTAGATCCTTTATTTGTTAGTGCACAAAAATCTTGGACTTATATGACACTGAATTATTGATAATGGGAGATAATAATCATGACAATTTTTTTGATTTAATTCTTTGGTTTTTATGTCGTTTTATCTCCAAAATATACAGATAATTCTGTTGGTTGGCTCAAAGCTACAAGTTATAATAAAAGAGTTAGCCTTAGAAATTCAAGCGAGGCATGTTGTAGTTAAAGGAGCTCCAACCGTCCTACCAACAAATAAATTGTTTTGGTTCAATCGCCCTCAACTTATCCTTTTCTTGATCCATTTCACTCTTTTCCAGGTATCAAAATGATTTGCATTCTAAATTTCAATTAAAAAATTGTATTTCTAAATCCTATTCACTGAGTATTTATGGGAATACCAATTGCTTAATTGTTAACTTATGTTCTGTAGAATGCTTTCCAGCTTGTTTTTTTCTTGTGGATATGGGTGAGTACTAAGTTCATTCAATGAAGGATAAATTCTTGTTTATAGAATCATAGGATTTACTATGGTAACAATGAGAAAAGTTGTAGCCTCACGTACCCAACTATCAAAGCACATTTAAACTCAAAGGGGCATCATATGATCATTAAGCATCATATTATTCTCTGTTTCATCATACGCGTATTCATGCCCAACTATCAAAGCACATTTAAACGCAAAGGGGCATCATACGATCATTAAGCATCATATTATTCTCTGTTTCATCATGCTCGTATTCATGCCCAACTATCAAAGCACATTTAAACTCAAAGGGCCATCATATGATCGTTGAGCATCATATTATTATTTGTTTCATCATACTCGTATTCATGCCATGCATTACACTGCAAACCAACCAACAATATTACAGAGCTAACATATTGAAGGGAAAAACGTATGTACCAATTTGGAGGGAAATGAGTTGTGTCAATGAGTAAGAAGATGCAAGTGCTATCCAATGTTTTTTTGGGACAGTAACGGATATATTAAAATAGGCGGTAAACCAGCTATCGCGAGCTTTACAAGTCTGAGGAGTAAAAATTCAGATCCAATCTGAGAATATATGAGAATGCAGATCCAATCCGGGAGAGTTGCGGGCTAAGACAAGGATCGAAGCTGGTAAGATAGTCTTCTTCTGCGTGTTGAGGGCGTGGTAAGGCTCCTTCTGCAAATCTTCAAGCGGATCATGCGTTGACTGAAAATCGTTTGGCGCTACAATTGGACTGCCTGCGAATATTGAGCTGAACCATTCCAGCAGAATCCTTGGCACAAGAATGCAGACCTCAAGGTGAACCACAACTGAAAATGCCAACAGGAACTGGGAGATCGTTGATGCTAATTCCCAAGGAAGACCGGCTCTGAGGTTTCTGTAGTGTGAGTTTAAGGACCCAGCCATCAGAGAATTTCCAGCCTTTAACTCGGCGCAATGAGTATGCTTTTTATGATCTGAGCCCTTTCTAAATCGGAAGATCACTGATAGCTTGTTTTTTACTGTGTTCAATGTTTCCAGCCTTTAACTCGGTGCAATGAGTATGCTTTTTATGAACTGAGCCCTTTCTAAACCAGAAGGTCACTGATAGCTTGTTTTATACTGTGCTCAGACAGGAACATTGCTGGATTAAGTATTTACAGTCCCAGGCATCAGAGATAGAGAAGTATGGTGGGCATTGACTCTGTCCATCTTTCAACTTCTTGTCAACAGTGCGTAGATGCTGCCCCTTTTTATCAGCTTCAAAAACAGAGAGCGCACTCTTTCAAAAAATAGAGAGGGTGGTCTGGATACAAGATTTATTTAACAGAGAGCTCCTCTTTCAAATAGGGATGGAGGGACGAGCTGGAGAATTAAGGAATTGAGCAAGATGATTCAGATGAGTTTATTACCAGGGATCTGCGAGAGCAGAGGACACCAAGGTTGGCTTCATGATCAGCAAGGGAGTTAAGGTTCCTTAATATGTGATAGAAAGATATTTTGATGAATTTAGGGAGCAGAAGTCTAATTTTCCTAATGACAGAGGCTAACTGAATCTGATGAGGATTCTTAGGACGAAGCATGGCCTGGATGATGATTCTTGAATCTCCAAAGACTACAAGAGAAGGAATATTTCTTTTGATTGCCTGAGTCAGCCCTTGCCACAGTGCTAGAGCCTCCGCTCTGTTGTTAGTTTCAATTCCTAGACCCCAATGGAATCTCATTTTCGGAG
Organism: Pinus taeda; assembly: GCA_000404065.3. Taxonomy (NCBI): domain Eukaryota; kingdom Viridiplantae; phylum Streptophyta; class Pinopsida; order Pinales; family Pinaceae; genus Pinus; species Pinus taeda. The sequence continues at coordinate 30,555 of APFE031156266.1, forward strand.
AGCCACCAGGGCTCAATAGAACTCCCCCACTGCCAGCGACCCCAGGGTTTCCCTTAGAAGCCCCATCGAAGAATAAGCAATGCTCTTCCAAGGCCGATCTCCACTTGATAAATTCTTGTTCTTCCAGCCTGATCTCCCAGCTGGAAAAAACGGGGACAGATTGAGGAGGCCTTTCCTTTAGCTTTGGAACTAGTTCTTTAAACCATTTCTCTTCTTCTTTGAGCAATATTGTTTCATTCCTTAATGTAGCATTGGCTTCTAGAGCCTCTCCCAGCAAAGCCTTTATTTTAGAGATAACTCTTATTGTAGTGCAACTTTCTTCTCGGAAAATTCTATTGTTTCTTTCCAACCATAATTTCCAACAAATGAACTTAGGGATCCACATCCAGCTGGTTTTGAGAAGACTTTTGTTTTTAAGACAGAAGGGAGATAAACTGGCCCAAGTTCTGAACAAGGCAGGAATGTTGACTGGGAGAACGAGGATAGAAGGCTCTAACAGTAGCACCCCCCTCCAGACTTCTTGGGCAAAGGGACATAGCAGCAACAGGTGATTGGATGTTTCTTCATCAGATTTACAGAGGGGACATCTGGAAGGTCCTTCCATTCCTCTTCTTCTCAAATTATCTCTGGTGAGGATGCTTTGATGTGCCACGGTCCAACAGAAGAAGTCTATTTTAGGGAGAGCTGGATAGTCCCATATAAATTTCCATTGGGCCGGATTTGGAGGAACATGGGGAGCAGCCATAATTCTTTTGTAACCTTCAGCAACAGTATATTGACCGGATATGGACCCCCAGCCTCTTTTGTCTTTAGCATTGGCTTTTGATGGAGATTTCCCTTGAAGAATATCTAGAAGTAAAGAGGCTTCCCCCTGCAGCGTTATGGGAACTTCCCCTAGATTCCACCCATCCCAGATTCTGTCAGGAGCTTCTTTCCAGTTCGAAATGTCCCACAAAGTGTGCAGATTACGAGACTGAAGCCAATCTTTAATATTTGCAAGACCATTCACCTGCTTCATTGGCTGGTCGCCCAAGATCGAATCATCCCACATGTTGATTTTCCTTCCATTGCCAGGGATCCAATATAGATGTTGGCTGAATTGCTCCCTTGCAGCATTGCAGAGATTGAAAATTGGTGAACCTTTTAGAGTTCTCGGAGGGTTATCCAGGCATCTCAATCGCTGCCCTTGGAAGTATTTCTTCCAAATAACTCTTTTACTCCAGCTAATTTTCCCAGAGACTAAATTCCAAAGGATCTTGGCTCCCAAAGCAGAATTTTGAGCAGCCAAATTGCGAATCTGGAGGCCTCCTTCCAAAAATGGACTTTTGAGAATTTCCCAGCTCACTAAATGGATTCTTCTGTCATTATTATTCCCACCTTCCCACAGAAATCTTTTCAACAGGCTATCTAACTTACTAAGAAAGGTTTTTGGGGCCAGGAGGATGGAGTTTTGGAATAGAGGCATGCTTATTAGGACCGATTTCATGAGGATGAGCTTACCTGCATTGTTCAACCATGAGGAACCCCAGGCTTGGATTCTGTTCTTTATTTTGTCAAGCAGCGACATCCAGTGAGCAACTTTAGGCTTGGTTTTGAATATTGGTATTCCGAGATATTTGAATGACTCCCAATTTCGGTTTCCTTCCATTTCTAAAAGTCTTGCTATGTCAGACAGTTCTTTAGTCGTGCAGTTCCAGCCATAGATGGAGCATTTTCTATAATTGATTTTGCTGCCCGAGATCAGCCTGTAAATGTCCAGTTCCCTCTTGAAATGTCTGGCAGAAAGCGAGCTGGCTCCTCCAAGCAGCAGAGTGTCGTCAGCAAATTGGGCATGATTTATATCTTTCACCTTGTGGGAGGTTCTAAGGCCAGGAAGCGTTTGAATTTGCTGATTATGATCTAGTTGGAAACTTAACACCGAGGCTTGGACAACATATAGGAGTGGAGACAAAGGGCATCCCTGTCTCAGGCCCCTGGAAGCTTGGAAGAAATCAGTGGAACGGCCGTTGACCAAGGGCGCAATCCAAGGCGAGGCGATACAGGCTTTCACCCAGTTGATGAATTTTGTTGAAAAGCCTAGCTTTTCCATCACAGCAAACAGAAATTCATGTCTCACCCTGTCAAATGCGTTAGCCAAGTCGAGCTTAATCACCATGCCTTTCTCCTTTCTTTGGCAACTAGAGTGGACGGCTTCTTGGACCAGCACAATATTATCCAAAATCTTTCTGCCTTTAATAAATCCTCCTTGGTTTTCAGGAATGATGTCTGGCAAGATGTTTTTCAACCTGTTGGCTATTATTTTGGAGACCAGTTTATAACTGGAATTACACAAAGATATTGGCCTAAATCTACTAAAGTCAGAGGCGCCTTTCTCTTTTGGGATAAGAGCTAGGAAGGCTGAGTTGATGCCTCCACCTATCTTTACACAGTTCTGGGATTTTCTGACCATCCTCAGAAGATCTTTATTGATTGTTGACCAGCAAGTCAGAAAGAACCTGACAGAGAATCCATCTGGCCCAGGGGCTTTATCGGGCTCCATATTATTCAGCGCCTCCTCAAGCTCTTCCATACTGATCGGGGCTGTCAGCATATCGTTATCTGATTCCTTGACACAATTAGGAATTAAATTGAGCGGATAAGACTGGGGATCAATATCTGGGTCTTCAGGAGCTGAATACAGGTCTTGGAAGAAGGAGTATGCAGCTCTCTTAATGCCTTCGAAATCCTTGATCACAGTGTTTTGGAATTGGATTTCTGAGACTGATTTGAAGTTCTTCCGGGCTTCCGCTTGCTTATGAAAGAAACTGGTGTTCTTATCGCCTGATTTCAACCAGAGCATCCTAGACTTTTGCCGCCAATACTCTTCCTCCTCCCTACTAGCTCTATGAACCTCTTTTTGGAGCTCAATTTCTTTTAGAAGCATACCTTGAGAAACAGGGATTTGCTCCATTTCTGATTGATGAGCAGCAAGCCTGTTAGTATTTTCTTGTCTTTTGGATGTGGGGGTTTGAAGTCTTTTAGCCCAGACTTTTAGATTTCTCTTTAGAATTCTGATTTTCTCTTCCCACACAAAGAAAGGAGAGCCATGAACGGGTCTATTCCAAGAATCGGAGACCACCTCTTGAAAGCCTTCTTGCTGGATCCACAAAGGGCTGAACCGGAAAGGGATGGGGCCAAGGTTGCTGTCGAGAGAAAGTTCGAGAAGGACCGGTTTATGATCAGAGGTGAGATTTGGGAGAATTTTAGAGGATGCCATAAGACCGCTGGTAAGGAAGGAAGAATGGACAAGAAATCTGTCTAAACGGGCAGCAATATGATTCGGGCCTGTTCTTTTATTGGACCAAGTGTATTTTCCTGAAGAAGGTTTAATATCCTCCAGGTCCCAACCCAGCATTATGTCTTCAACCCATTCTCTGGCAGGATCCTTGACAATGGAACCTCCCTTTTTCTCATCAACATCAACGGTGACATTAAGGTCACCTGCTATTATGATATTCTCGGGGTTTTGCTCTAAAAGAAATGAATGAATCGAATTCCAACAGATTTTTTTCTCACTTGACAAAACTGGAGCATAAACATTAAACATACTTACTTGTTGACCGGAACTCTTGTGAAGGAGCTGAGTGAAGAGCCAGTGAGGGCTGCTTTTTTCTTGAATAAAGTCATATATGGTCCTGTTCCAGAAGGTGGCTATTCCACCAGAGGCACCTCTTGCACTAACCGCTTTTCCAGGGCCTTTGTTCCAAAAAATTTTACTAGACTTGAGGATGGAAAGATCCTCCAGCTTTGTCTCCTGGATGAGGAGGATTTCAGGCGAGTAAATTCTCACTAAATCTTTCAGGGCTTCCTCTTTCGATCTGCTGCCTAATCCTCTGCAGTTCCAGGAGACGTATTTCATTATTTACTTTTGTGGGGAGAGTGGGCTCCCATTGGAGCCTTGTTGCTTTTGCGTCCAGATCTGGTATTCATCATTGATTTGAGAGTTTTTTGGGATCCCTGGAGGACATCTTTGTAAGTCTCTTCCTCCCTATGTTTCTTCTTGGATTTTCGCCCTCTAGTCGTCTTGATTGGAGTGGCCAACGAATTGTCAGATTCAGAATCTCTCTCTTCTGATTCGCCTTCAGAGTCTGAGCCTAGGCTAATGTGATCATCGTTGCCTTCATTTCCTCTCTGATACTCCTCTGGAGTGGGATCTATTGATTCTACTGCATTGGTTTTTCCTTGGTTCTCCATATTTCCTATTTCTTCTTGGTTCTCCTTTTCACCCATCTTTTCTCCAGATGTAGATCCAACTTTGGCTACACCAGCTTTTGAATTGATGTGAGGATTTCCCAATGGGGTGGTAGATTTCTGTCCGGTGGGTTTTGGGATAGCTTTTCCCTTTCTGATTTCTTTCCAGCCTTCTTCTTCGACTATGTTTCTTGCTGGGGCTTTTGGACAGTTTCTCTGAAAGTGTCCATGCTCATGACAAGTTCGGCATTTGAAAGGCAGTTGCTCGTAGTCTAACTTCTGGTAGTGCTGCCATTCTCCAACTTTGAGTTTGATCACTTCTGGTAGCTCGGCTTCCAGATCGACTTCTACGCAGATTCTAGCACAAGTATATTGACCCTTGTGATCAGCTTTGTCAATAAATCGACCTAGCCCATTACCGATCTTCTGCAGAGATTGAAAGCTCCAACAGTGAAGGGGGAGATTGGGTAAACGAACCCAGACCGGCGCCTCCTTAGGGACATCAACAGATGGTTCAAAATCAGGATTCCATTTATTGAGATACAATCCCTGATTTCCCATAAAGCATGGCCCATTTCTGAAAACCATGTCGCGATCTTCCTTGGTGGTAAATTCAAAAATGAAGTAGCCTCGCCCTACAACATAACAAATCACATTATTTTCCAGCTGCGGTCTCCAGTTTCGTTGAATCCAATCGTCTGTGGTCTTAGTGGACAGCCATCGACCCATAAACTGCCCTACCAGGCCTCTGTCAGACAGCGCAAGAGCTATTTTAATCGATTTCTCCTCAGGGAGTGCTATCTCTGGGATTTCGTCGAGCTTTTTAATGAATTTTGGGATTTCGGTGTGCTGATGCTGCTTCCCTTTTTGAGTCAACAGCCTTCTGAATGCATCTGCAAAGGATTGAGGAGGGGTGGGAGCAGACTCCCCACCCCCGGGTCCGCTCATGGCAGCGACCAGGAAATTGATGGCGGCAACCTACAGGTTTCAGCAGTGCGCGCGCGTATTTATCATACAAGTGCTATCCAATGTTATGCACACCATTTCCAACATCCAACATGATGGTCTTCTATCTCTTCTCAGATAGCATATTAAATTCCTCTGTTCAGTTATAATAAATTTGTTTCCATTATAATATACCACAACTCTTTGAAGTGATACTACAAATGCCAAAGTACTGAGCCAAGGCCTCTCACACCATAATAAAAGCAAAAAGGTAGTATTCCACGCAAGAAGGAAGACTATTTACATAATAAAATATTTTTTCCCATATATTATGAAGCCAAGCAAAGTATAAATTAGTATAATTAAATAAAATAAATAGTTAATTAATGTTGATAGTCTTAAAATGAAATTATATCTTCTTACAATAAAATAAATTTCATTTTATTCTATTTAATTCTATTTTTCTTAAGGTGATGATTCCTTCTCACTCTAATTTTAACTGTTTTCTTATTTTTATAATTTTACTTTTGAATTATTAACTTTTCTCTTATTTTCTAATTTTACTTTAAAGTTATTATGATTTTAAACATCAATAATTATGAAGAATATATGTATTTGAAATGAAAAAAAAAAAAAATAACTATTAAAGTTTAATTTAACCTTTTGATATATAAAAAAATAAAATATCATCTATTCGAGCTGACCAATCCACATATTTTCTTTTTTAATTAATCTATACCTGGCGCACCACAATTGATGTTGGTGTTGGAAAAGTAGCTTCCGCAGAGCCGGTGGAAAATCTTGCATAGCAATGGGAGAAAAAATCGTCGTGCTATGTGTAAATGATCCATGTTGTGTAATTTCCTTAAGATGAGCAACTATTTCCTTTAACGCAGGGAACCTGAAGGCCATCTGCAACTGCATTTAGAGTGATACCAATGTGTATCATTAGTTGATGCATAGCTACTTATATCAAAAGCTCATTTTCTCTTATTATTTGTAGGTACAATTTTTAATATAACAACAAACATTTACATGGATTAGAACATTAATCCAAATTCAATTTCCAAATTACATTTAAAAGGGTATTTAACAGGGGATAGCACCTTTAAAACCACCAACTCAAAATAAGGTTAATGACAAACCTTTACAAGTTAAATAAAATTAGATTTAGTTTCGTTCTTACAAATAATTGATTTTTTTAATGAGTAGTCATTTCATACCGAATTGTAGAGAAAAAGAAATGCGATGGTTACTCCTTTACTTTTTTCTTTTAAATAGTTAATGACAAACCTTTACAAGTTAAATAAAATTAGATTTAGTTTGGTTCTTACAAATAATTGATTTTTTTTAATGAGTAGTCATTTCATACCGAATTGTAGAGAAAAAGAAATGCGATGGTTATTCCTTTACTTTTTTCTTTTAAATGGTTACTCTTTTTCTTTTTTCTTTTAAATGGTGATCTTAACTTTTAAGAACATGCGTTATGGTGGAAATTCCTACAATACATTGATTTCAACAAAATTTAAGTGCCTTAATGAATAATAAGAAATATAAAACCTCAACAGTTGGGCACTTTGTCTTTTGCTTTACTTTCATCAATGGATTTTTGCTTTGCTTTATTTACAACAGATTTTACATCTCTCTCTGCTTAAATCTTGGGTGTATGTAATTGCGGTTGTGATATTGACTTGGAATGAAAATCCTCGTATGTAAGTGCGACTGTAATATTGACTTGGAATGAAAATAGCCAAGAAACAAAGAGAGGCAGAGAAGCCATACTACATATACATCTCTGGAGGGATATGTACTGGAGGGATATGTGGTTATAAACATTATTATGTTATTATATGTAGTAAATAAAAGTGTACATGCAACAATTTTATTAGTGTTTAAATTTTTGGAAGTTGTCATTCATACTGTTTTAGTGTAAGAAAATATAAATAATAAAAAAGCAAGTGTCAGTTTATGAAATATGAAATATTTTGGTGTTTGAAATTGATTCACAAAAGTTCCATCTATATAGACATAGTTACAGTTACAGGGTATAAACTTACTAAGTAATAAACTTAAACTTACTACATTGTCCCCAAAAAAAATTAAAATTATAAATGTGGTACAAATCTTCAAAGCCCAAAATCTACTGCTTTGACATGCAATTTCTCATCGAAAAGAATATTTGAAGATTTTACATCTATGTGGAAAATAGGCAGTTCATGGCAGTGAAGAAATGCTAAGGCCTTGGCAGTGTCCATAAAAATTCCGAGACAGGTATCCCAATCTGGACTTTTATTTTTCTTCAATTCCTTCTACACATAGTTATAGCCACTAATAAAGTAGTTCCTATAAGCACAGTAGCTCCAACGGATTCACCATGAGTTGTTAAAACCAGTTAGTATTTAATAAACCAAACAATATCTTTCAGGTGCAATTAAATCAACCTATCTAGATAATCCATAAACCAAACAATACCCATCAGGTGCAATTAAATCAAAGGATCTAGATAATCCAATCATCTAACGATGGATCAGATGACAAAAAAATGATGACAGGTGTGCAATGAGGGAAGTTGGTTTCAGAAAGAAATGCCTCAAGGCAATTAAATCAATCAATTTGGATAATCCATAAATCAAACAATACCCATCAGGTACAATTAAATCAAGGGATCTAGATAATCCAATCGTTTGGATCAAACGGCAAAAAATGATGACAAGTGCATCAAGAAAAGTTGGTTTCAAAGAGAAATGCCTTATAGTGTAACTAGTGGGAAAACTAAAAACCAAAGGCCAACGTCGATTCATATTTTTACAGAGAGAGTGAGTTAGTATTTAACGTGAAAATTAATAAAGAAGAGGGTTGGTTGAATCAAAATTTAACTTAGAACGTATGAGACATATATGTGTAGAGATAGAATCATATTAATAGAACTCAATAATAGAAGAGATATAAATACACTAGTCTTTTAAAAAGTTGCAGAACAATAAGCTATAGGTAGAGTCAACATTATGGTTTGAGACAAGGTTAGCATGCCAGTAGGGTAATGCTAAGAAAAAAAATTTCATTGAATTGTGAGTGCATGAATTTTCTTTGAGGGAACTTTATGTAAAAACCCAATGACAAGGATTTACATACTCTTTAGCCTATAAATGTATTGCTAGTGTAATTCTATATAAATATAATATCTAAAGTTAAAAGATTGTAATATTAGTCTTAAGGTTTAATATTATTGCTAGAGTTTATAATATTAATTTTTTGATTTTATTAATCAGTTGGGTTTATAATATTAATCATTAATCATTTGTAATATCAATTTCTTGGGTTTATAATATCAATAATTCATTTCGTTTATTAATCGAGTGAGCTTATAATATCAATCCATTAAGTGTATAATATTAATAATCACTTGAGTTTATTAACATATTGGTGTATAATTTAATTCTCTCGGTTTATAATATTAACCCTTTTGATTTATTATTATTTCTTTAGGTTTATAATATTAATCTTTAGATTTATAATATTAATAATCCCTTAGCTTTATAATATCAATAATTCCTTGATAAAAATGGCAATGTTTGTATTAATGAAAATAAAACTCACTGGTCAACTCTAAGAAAGAGAGTCTGAACTAGGAGAGTATGGCTCTGCAAAACACTCTGCATTGTTCATCAACATTACACATTAAATAGAATACATGGTTTTAGGGAAGTTAGAACAACATCCTAAGAAATCGAAACTAATTCCTATTCTAAGGCTACGTGAACCAACTCTACCTATTCTAGGATATTCTCCATTATCTTCAACACTCCCCCTTAATGGAGAATGGGTTCACATATATGCTTAACATCTCGCTAAACATTTGAAATTTTACTTTTCCAAAGGGCTTAGTGAAAATGTCTGCAACATTATCACATGTATTACAATATTCCAAATGAATTTCTTGAGATTGCAGTTTCTCCCTAACAAAATGGAATTGAGTATCAATATGTTTAGTGTTTTTGTGAAACACTGGGTTGCTGGCCAGTTTGATTGAACTTTGATTGTCGCATGTGATTGTTTTTGCGATTGTCTGTTCTTCCCCAACATCCCGGAGAAGTCTCTGCAACCAAACCGCCTCGCACGTTGCTACACACATGGCTTGATACTCTGCTTTTGCTAAAGACAAGGAGATTGTGTTCTGCTTCTTGTTACTCCATGTGATCACCCCGGATCCAAGATTGAATGCATAACATGTTATAGATCTGCGATCATCCACATTTTCAGCCCAATCTGAATCTGCAAATCCTGCCAGTCTAACATTAGAAGAGTATGTGTAAACAATTCCATAATATACAATACCTTATAGATACCTCAAAACATTCTTCACTGCATTCCAGTGGCTTTCAAGTGGATTGGACATAAATTGGCTTAACACACTAACTGCATAATCCAAATCAAGTCTAGTGGTGGTTAGGTAGATTAAACTCCCAACTAGCTATTTGTAAAGTGTTGCATCCACCGCTTTTGAGCCATCCTCACACTGCAATTTGATGTTCTACTACAATGATACTGGTGCAGAGTTGCACTGATCCATTCTAAACTTCTCTAATAGGCCTTTGACATACTTTGCTTGAGACATAAATGTTTGACCTGAATCTCTCTAGATCTCGAGACCTAAACAGTATATGAGCTCACCGAGATGCTTCATCTCAAACACCTGTGACATCTGCTGCTTGATTTCATTAATTAGATATATAACATCACCTGTAATTATAAAATCATCTACATATAATGAAATCAACACTACGCACCCTTGTTCATCTTTCATGGTGTAAATATTAGGGTCATTCTTACTTCTATTATAGCTAGCTTGTAGAAAAAATGAATCAATTTTCTCATACCATGACCTGGGAGCTTGTTTTAGTCCATAGAGTGCTTTCTTCAACCTACAGACTAAATGTTATTTTCCCTTCTGGAAAGACCCTTCTAGTTGCTCTAAATAAACCTCTTCTTTCATTTCTCCATTCAGAAATGCAAACTTTACATCTAGTTGGTGGATCATCCAATGTTTCTTAGTAGCTAAAGCGATTAACATTCTGATGGTGTTCAATTTAGCTACATGGGCGAAGGTTTCTTCATAATATATCCCTTCTTTTTGTGTGTACCCCTTTGCAACCAACCTAGATTTCAGTTTTTCTATAGTTCTATCTGCATTAATTTTCGGTTTATATAACCATTTGCAACCTCTAACCCTTTTTCCTCTAGGGATTTCTACCAATTCCCAAGAATTGTTTTTGATTATTGAATCATATTCTTGTCCCATGGCTATTTTCCATTCATTGCTTTCATTTTCTTCTTTATAACTAGAGGGTTCAACAACATTCATCATACTAGTTATAAAAGCATTTTCCCTTTACCTTGTAGGCATTTGAGATTTCCTACCTGATCTCCTGAGTGGTGGGGTGGTGGTTTCAAACCTTATTTCTTCTTGTTGTCGCTGTTGTTGCTGTTGTTGTTGTTACTGTTGTTGTTTCTGTTGTTGTTGTTGCTACTGTTGTTGTTGTTATTGTTGTTGTTGTTGTTGATGATGATGTTGTTCATCCTCTGCCTTTGTTTACTGTTGATCCCTATTGTTCTGTGCATCCTCTTCTTCAAGGTATGGAATGTCCCATCCATCATAGTGTTCATCAGTTTCTTCATTGTCCTGCTCATGGAATTTAACATCTCTACTAACAAAGATCTTGCTAGTAGAGGGATTAAATAATCTGTATGCTTTATATCATGAAAAATACCCTATAAAAGTGCATCTGATGGCTTTTGAGTCTAATTTCTTTCTATCTTCCTTGGATATGTGGGCAAATGTTTTACATCCAAATATTCTTAAGTGTTTTACTGCAGGCTTATATCTATACAAATCTTCAAAAGGAGTTTTAAACTCAAGACTTCTTGTAGGACTCCAATTTTTTAAATAAACCACAATACTCACTGCTTCAGCCCAAAAAACATTTGAAACATTCTTACCTTTTAGCATACTTCTCGAACATTCCACCAGAGTTATGTTCTTCCTTTCTGTTTCTCCATTCTGCTGTGGAGTATGGGGTACTGTAAACTACTGCAAAATTCCATGATCTTTACAATATGTGATCAACTCATCTTTCCTATATTCTCCCCCTTGATCAGAATGGAGAATTTTTATCTGTTTCCCTGTTTGTCTTTCAATATATTTTTAAACTGCTTAAAGTATTCAAATGTATGACTCTTCTTACTTAAGAAATATACCCAAGAAAACTTCATATAGTCATCAATAAACAGTGGGAAATACACTGCACCTCCTAATGATTTTGTCTACATGGGACCCCAAAGGTCTGTATGCACTAACTCCAGTATATCCCTCTGTTTCTTTTCTACTCTAACACGGAATTCTTCTCTATGCATTTTCCCTAAAGTACAAGCATCATAATCATTATGTACTTGCTTTAGCATAGGAAGATCTCTTACCATTTCCTTCCTTTGTAGTAACAACAAATCATTGTAATTGATGTGGCCGAATCTCCGGTGCCAAAGTTCTTCTCTAATCAGGCTCGATGTTGTCAATGCTTGAACCGATGCAAGTCTCACATCCAATTTGTTCAGTCCTCCTGTTCGAATCCCTGTAGCAATTGTATTCATTCCATCTAGCAGATCGTTAATGTAATAGTTATATTTTAAAAATTCAACTTTCAAATCTTGATCTGTAATCATTGATACAAAAATCAAGTTCCTTGTTGTGCCAATAAAATACATTACATTATAAATTTGTTTGATATTACCATCAGGTAAAATGACAGAAACTTTCCCACATCCTTTGATTTGATGACTTCTGTCATCACCTAGGTAAATCTGTGTGCTTTCGTTGATCTCTTTAAAATCCTCTAGCCAGTGCTTGTTCCCTGTCATGTGTGTTGACGCTTTTGAATCTACATACCAGATGTCTGCATCAACATTTTCCTCACGATCTACCATGAACAACCTTAAATTCCGCACTTGATCACCATTCACGAGATGACCTACATGTCTCTTTGGCTTCTATTGTTGTTCATGATATTTCTTTTTCCTATATTCCCTGGTAATATGACCAAATTTTCTGTAGTAAAAAAATTTAGTTTCATAGTAGTTTTATTCGGGTGCATACCTTGGGTCAGATTTGGCCGTTTATGTGAACTTGCTCTGTTTTGCTGTTGTGGACCTCCTTTCCCTTTGTAGAAGTTTTTCCTTGCCACCAATGCAAGATTGGCACTTTGGGGCTTTACAGTCGATCCTCTCTCTTCTTCCTGCATGAATATACCTGTCAACTCTTCAAAATGCGGGATCTTTTCTCTGGCATTGATCCCAGTGATGAAAATTTGATAATCATCAGTGACACCATTCATTGTAATGGTCACAAGATCTGTATCATCCATTGTATGACCAATATCTGATAATTTGGTTTTGAGATCCTTCATCCTTGCTACGAATGAAGCAATCATTTTATTCTCCTCCATTTTCATGGACAAAATCTTACTCTTGAGGAACAGAAGATGATTTGAATTTTTGATCTTGTACAATTCCTTCCGAATTCCCCACATCTCATTAGCTAACTTACCTTATCTGATGTGCGATATAATACACTCTTTCACTGACATCTTTAACATTGTCCTTGCTCTGCTTTCTCATTTCTCCTAATCTGGGACTGATGCTGATGCAACCGTGGGCCTCAGCTCATCCCCATTCACAATCGTCTAAGCACTCTGCGCTTCTAGGAGACTCTACATCTTAAACTTCCAATTTGCATAATTGGAACCATCGAGATCATTATGCTCGTTCATGCATGCTTCAAATATATTGTTATTCATCTTGGCGATTTAGAAAAAAAATTCGACAGGTAAAAAATGTTAAATTCACCCCAGATCTGTGACAGAGATAGATCACTATTGTTTGATCTCGCAACACACGCGCAAATCACCGTGGCTTTCTTCTCAACCTCCAAACAATCTCCTGTTGTCAGCTACAACCTTGTTCTTGGCTTCCCCACTCAGCTTCTCTGACAGTTACAACCTTGTTCTTGGCTCACTCATGCAGTTTCTTTGATTTAAATGATCGTCGCAGATATACGCCCAATATCCGAGACTGCCGCGGATATTCATCAATTTTTTGAGACATCATCGTAGATATACGCCCAATATCTGAGACTGTCACAATTTTACATCAATTTTTTGAGACCGTCACAATTGTACACTGAAAAACTGTGGCGATCGAAAAATAAAAATTTCAAGAAGTGTAATAGTGCTATTGTCGCGGCTATCCACTCAAAACCTACAACGATTTCAGTTCAAAGAACCACCCACCAGCCAGCATATAGGTTCCTCAGCCATGACACTCTGATACCATGATAAAAATGGCATTGTTTGTTAATGAAAATAAAACCCACTGGGCAGCTCTACGAAAGAGAGTCTGAACCAGGAGAATCTCGCTCTGAAGAACGCTCTGCATTGTTCATCAACATTACACATTAAATAGAATACATGGTTTTATGGAAGTTAGAACAACTTCCTAAGAAATAGAAACTAATTCCTATCCTGAGACTATGCGAACTAACTCTACCTATTCTAGGATATTCTCCATTATCTTCAACATTTCTTGGGTTTATTAATTCATTGGGTTTATAATATTAATCCCTTGGTTTTTTAATATTAATTTGTTGGGTCCATGAGGTCTTGTGTGTGTTGTTCAGAGACTCGTACATATTAATTCATGGTTCAGTTCCGTGCCCTATTTGTGTGTGATACGTGGACTCGCCACGCAACCACTAGGTAGCCTCAACAATAGCCATCATACAAAAAAAACTAAAAAGATTATTTGTCGATTTATAAGATAACAATCCCTTGGATTAATGAATTATTCATAGTATCAAATTGAAAATACTTGACGATATAAATAATATTTTTTATATTATAATAAAAAAAAAATTATTATTATTATAATTATATGATAATTTATAATATAATAAAGTATTTTATAATATAATAATTAATTTTGAAATCATATTTAATTCCTATATATATATATATAAGCTTGGCAGGGCTACATTTTCATCATTTCCAATATATCACTTAGAAGCAAAGAATTGAACATGTAACTTCACATCAAGTAGCATCTTAACAACTCGATAGTTTATCCAAGACTTGGTGAACAATATTAATATTCTCTAAATTGCAAAAAAATTTCATGTATAGAAAACAACAAAGTGTGATCTACTCACAAAAAAGCTCCTTTCAACATCAAAGAAAAGAGAAGAGAACTCACATAGCACAAATATTAAGCTATTTTTATCCGAATAATATTAAGCTATTATCTGAATTGCAAAAAGAAATTAATATTAAATCCATAATATTGATGAACTATATCAACCAGATTTATTAATAAAATTGTGTTAATAGTAATAATTATATGCCATTAAAAAAATCAATTCATTTTATCATAATATCTATATATTAGATGAGATATCCCAAGACTCAATATTACCTGCGTTGACCTTACCGCCTACAAGCATGGTCCATTTAATTCCTGAGACGGCGACCAACCCAGGACCACCATGCCTGTCTGTACACCACAGAATCACCCCTAGCTCTGACTCTGACTCTGACTCTCTCACACCCTCAACAAAATGTAGAATTTACTGGCTTTAACCAGGCAGATCTTTAAATACCCTAAAGGGTTCGGCCTGGCGTATTGGCTTTAGTGCTATCCCATCAAATTCACAGCATTTTTTATTTTTTAACCTATGTTAAATCCGTTTTAATTTTATAAAACTAATTTCAGTCAAATGCACACTAATTTTTATTCTTTTAACATTTGTTAAACACAGTCAAGCTTAATGTTATACATGGGAGACTAATGTTACTCGAATCAATTTCGCCTCTATCATTAGAAAAAAAGAAATTACAATTCCAACCACAGCATGGTAAAAAACCAGTAACAACCCCTTTCAACTAATTCGATGTCCGGAAATAAAAACTCTGAGATCATTATTCTGACCAAGATTCTAGGGAATTGACCATTCTTTTGTCCACGGTAAAGAATATATCCGATAAAACATACTCTGGGAGATTTCCTGCGCAACTAAGAGTGATAGTTTGTAGGTTTGGTGGAAGGCTCGGTTAAGATTAATTAAATTACAAAAAGACAAGGTTGTGCCACCATGATGGCTATTTCCTCGTTGAACTCAGTAGTGGTTTTCCTAGGGAGGGCATGATTAAAAGTCATGAATATCATCATCAATTAATTTAATTGCCAGGAATCTGAAACTGAAATCATTTTTCACACTGCCAAATTTTATAGACGGCTCTGCTTTCATTACTTATTTACTAGTTTTCGTACAAGTCAATACTCGATAATTTGTGGCTAGCATTGGTTACGGGCTGGATCAAGAGATTCAAAGCCATTATTGTGTCTGTCCAAAGTCGATTCTGTCGGTGTGAACGAAATTGCAACTCTACCAAAGTCAACGAACAAAATTTCGACCGAACAAAAGTCGATTGTAGAACGACCTTGCAGACAGTGCAATTGGGTTGACATTGATAATAAGGACACGTGTCGCCAGAGATTACAACCTTGTGAATGCTTGACTTAGAACCAAACCACGCGTTATAGATGAAAGTCAACCATGTAGTTGGAGGACACTAGCTATATATGCACACACCGTACGCTTCAGTGATATGCATTGGAAAATCTGTGCCTACCTTTATATCAGGTGGGCATTCTAACCTCCGAGTCTCTGTGCCTTATGAGTACTGAAGCATGCCCTTCTGTCTAATAGATCTAGGAAATCGGCTCTCTCTGTGCATTGACGCCAACCTTCATCTGGTATAGCTTCAATAATCAATCACTGTCTTCTGTCAGTCTTGCCATGAATTCAGGGCAAGATTGTTTGGATGTGGAGGTACCTTCATACTTCAGGTGCCCCATATCGATGGATCTGATGAGAGACCCGGTAACTGTTTGCACAGGCATGACCTATGATCGAGAAAGCATAGAGCACTGGATTTTTTCATGCAAGAAAAATATATGTCCTATTACCATGCAGCCTCTGCAGAATTTCGACTTAACACCCAACCACATGCTGCGTCGCCTCATTAAGGGATGGTGCGTTGCCAACAGCTCGAATGGCGTAGAGGAAATCCCCTCGCCCAGGCCACCCATCGACTCCAATGAAGTGTCTAAGTTACTTCAAGCCGCATTCAAATCTCCATCATTCGAGGGCATTAATGCACTGAAGAAATTAAGGTCCGTTGCGCAGGAGAGTCACGCAAACAGACGGTGCATCGCTGGGTTTGCTGCAAGTAATGTTCTGGTCTCTCTGATCAACTCCTCTTGCTGTGAAGAGATTGGCAATGAAAAGTTCAGGACTTGTGAAGAGACTTTGGGAATTTTGCATCTGCTTCCTATGACCCAGGAAAGTGCCAAGTCGCTGTCAGAGGCAACGAGTATTAGGTCGATGGCCTTGATCTTGCATAAAGGAACTGACGAAGCTAAACATCAGACAGCCATTTTATTGCAGAAGGTTTGCACTTGGGTATCTGATTGGGAATTTATTGCCAGGGAAAGGATTGATATTTTCCGAGGGCTCTTACAAATCATAACGCGTGGAGTTTGCCATCAGTCGACCATGGCGGCCTTGGCTGTTCTTATAGCAATTTGTAAGAAATCCAGAAAGATCAGATTAATGGCGATCGAGGCAGGCGTTGTATTTTGTCTCATCGAATTACTTCCAGAGTGCGAGAGGTCCAAATGTGAAAAGACGTTAGATTTGTTGGACATGCTAGTGGACTATGCAGAAGGAAGGGCTGCCATGGCTGATCACGCCATGGCTGTTGCTGTAATCTCAAAGAAGATTTTTAGGGTTTCAGAATTTGCCACTAAAAAAGCAGTGCGAATCCTTTGGTCACTGTGTATATATTCTTCATATGCTTCTATCCTTCGGGAGATGCTTCAGTGTGGAGCTGTGTATAAATTGTGTATGCTTCAACAACTCAGTTGCGCAGAAAAAACCAAGCAAAGAGCCGACGAGGTACTGAAATTGCATGCAAATACCTTCAAAGTCTGGCCTTGTCTACCCTACCTGGTGAGAAATTATTATACACGCTAATAAAAATTTTATTCACTAAAATCATATCTAGAAAAATCGTTTGAATGTATTAATTTCTCCGAGGAATCATACAGTTTTTATGTAGTTTACGTGTAAACGAGTACAGTGTAAATTTGGGAAAGCATTAGCAAGCATGTGAGAGATTAAAATCCTTATAGATGTTCCATCTAAGAGGATTTGTGTCTAATTATTTTTCAATGCTCCATTAATTCGAGCATATATGATATTATTGAGACTTATTTTGTGTTTCAATGCAATATCAGTGAGATTTTCCTACTTATCCTTAAAAATGGTATAGTTCCAAAAACATAGACCTGCTGAGAGTAGGGATGCTTTCTTAGTGGATTATTAAAGTGGTTTTTATTCATCAAGGAGTAAAAAAAATTAAAACAAAAAGGTAATTGAGAATTTAGAAGCAAAAGATAAAAGAAGAAAGAATGAGAAAATTAAAATATAAAAAAATTAAAAGCTAAAATCATTAAGGTGATTGAGTTTTCTATTAAAGAAGGTGACTGAAATCTCTTAAGAGTTGTTAGCATGGATTTTTCTGCTAGGTCACCACTTCCTATTTTCTTGATATAATGGTTTTAATATGAGAAGGTGACTGAAATCTCTTAAGAGTTGTTAGCATGGATTTTTTTGGTAGGTCACCACTTCCTATTTTCTTGATATAATGGTTTTAATATTAGAACTTCACTACTAGCTAAAGATATTCTATTGAACGGGTTTGAATAATCTTCAAGTTAGGGAGTATATGAATTGATGTTTCAATATCAAAATGATATTTTACTATCAGAATGATTAGCTTAGAACTAAGGATAAGGATGACGTAATAATATATATATATATACATATATATTTTTCCACAACAATGCTTGAATGACATTTTTCTCAAAATTGCATACAATAGTATTATTGATCAACATCAAGTTAAGCCATAGAAAATTGCAGTGCCCGATAAAGCAACTATTATAACAGAAAAGGGAACTTAAGCCATAGAACATTGTAGTGGCCGATAAAGCAACTATTATAACAGAAAAAGGAAGTTATCTATAGGACATTGTAGTGGATAAGGCAATCATTTTAAAGGAAAAAGGCAGAAGATTTTGTTATTGCAAAAATAATTGAAAAAACTATGTATAACATGTTCAAGGAAAATAAGATATACAAAACATGAAGAGTGCAATTGTTTAACTTTATAGAGAACATAGGGGAGCTTCTTATGAACTCAATCTCAATCAATAGCTTGTTTGACAGCGTTTGCTGAGGAAAGTCCAGGAGAAAGCTGTGACATTGTAAGAGATGCAACTTATGAACATGGCGAAGAAAGTGAAGTCCACTATGCAAATACTACTAATGTGTGAATGATGAAATTGAAATTAAAAATAAAATTGAAAGTGTATTTGCAACAAACAAATATGAGAGAACTCTAACAATGGAAATTGTTAGAACACATGAATGAAACTATAATGATGGTTGAATTGGATTGTGATAAAATAAGTATTTATGAAGAAGTGGTTTGTTGGTCTAAAGTGTGATGGAGATTAAACTTGGTATCCAAAAGTTGTCATAACTATAATAGAAGAAATAATAGAAAAGATAAAAGAAACCATCACAATTGTTGAATCTTTTGTGATAATAAGAGGGGATGAAAGAAAACAAAAATGCCTTTTTTTTGTAAAATAAAAACTAAATGAAAAAAAATAGATCAAAATATATAAGAAAAGAAGGTATACCTAATATAGTGTTCGCAGTAAAGTCGATAAAAAAATTGTAATATAGAACAGCAACATTTCCTAATTAATGTTAGCTAAAACATAGATTCATATGTGCTAGTAATCTTAATTGAAGGGAAAGAGCTAAAATATGTTAGTTATTTCGAATCTTTAGACAACATTTATGTAGTTTACATATGAATGGATACTCTCAATTAAAGGAAGAGTTAATACGCATGTGCCAGATAAAATTATGTCTTACGGCTATTAGCACCCTGAGATCTTCAAGACAATCTATGTGAAGCTTTATCTTTATTTATTTTTCTGTTCTGTTCAAGTCAAACAATTCGATTTCACTTTTGTGTGTGTTCACGGCTGCGTGATTGGTTCCTATACCCATTGAAAAATATCATAATTCTCCGTCTGTAACTTTTCGTGAATATGGTGGAATTTAATAGTATTCTTCAAAGCATATGAAATCTAGACAGATTCGATACATGCACTTTTCTTGCTCTGAGAGTATTATTAGCAAAAAGATTTCGTAGGTTGTTTTGCCATTTCCACCCCAACAGATTTCATGCCAGAACTTTTTATATCTGAAGTGCAACGTTTGATGCTTTTGGTTTCTGGCTTACTGTCAGTAAATGCCATTCGCGATGTAACAGGCTCACCGTCTTTACCACACATCTAACACATAAATCTCTAATCATCTCTATTCTGAAACCAAAATGACCAGAATATTTTGGCATATCGATGGCTGGACCATATCGTTTCTATTTTGGTTAACGTTATTGATTTTCATAAATACTTTTACTATCACAAGATGGAGTGTCTGGAGAGTACAGATTCTTCACGGTAAAGAGTCGTTGGCCACTAAACTACACAAATGTGATGTCGTACTGGATAATTAATGGTAAAAGTAGAAATATGAGCAGAGCCAGTGTTTACACTTTTCTAACATCAACCCATTCTTCGATGTTCTTAAAAATTGCAGTGATGTCGTACTGGATAATTAATGGTAAAAGTAGAAATATGAGCAGAGCCAGTGTTTACACTTTTCTAACATCAACCCATTCTTCGATGTTCTTAAAAATTGCAATGTGGCTATGATGTCGGCAGCGATTAGTATGTGGTGGCACATTTATAATGAAATCCATTTAAAAGTTCGAGAAAAATTAGTTGCAATTGGATAATTGCGCTATAAAATTACGTTGACGGAAAAATTATATTATGTAAGTATTAAAGTAAATTTTAATGTTAAATGTTAAAGAAAATATGGACGCAGGGGAGGAGTTTGCGGTAACGATAATAAAACACAGGAAAACGACTCACCGCAAAACAAAACAGAGTAAAAACAAAATAAAGCGGGCAGTAACACAATAAAACTTAAAATTCAATTGTAATTCATGAAAATAAATTCATAAGAGATTGCAGCTCATCCACTAAGTAAAAACACTAAAATTAGCTTTATGATTTTCTCCTCACTACCTCACAGAGTCTTGTTTTGTAACTTGCCATCTACATCTTAACTCTTTCAAAATGACTTTTACACTTATATTTATCTCAACATACAAATTTGACAATAATACATGACAAAGCAAATAATTAATATGCTTTGGAGTGTGGGCAACAATCCAGTAGGTGTTGGAGTGTGGGCAATAGTCCCGCAGGTGTTGTGGTGTGTGGGCAATAGTTGCGCAGTGAATGTTTGCCTGTATTTACCAGGCATTTAATGAAGTTTGTATTTACCAAACTTCATGAAATGCCTTAATTCTATAATGTGTTGCGATATGGTCCATGTTGTACTTCGGTTCTGACATTAGTCTTTCCGTCTTCACTCAAAAACACAATCGCGTAGTAGTTGATTGGGCAAGCATGGTGTTTGTTGGTGTGTTTAAGGTGATGGTTGGGATTAATATTTTCAACACTCCCCCTTAATAACAACTTTTTCCATTGACAATTCTCAAATAGCCTCTGAGATAAACAAAACTTTCACGCGCTAATGGCTTTGTTAAAATATCATCAAATTGTTCATGTGACATGAGCAATACGATTTCATCATTGTTAATCAACTCTCTAATAAAATGATATTTAACATCAATATTCTTGGTCCTCTTGTGAAAAACAGAATTCTTTAATAATGCAATCGTGGATGTGTTGTCACAAAAAATGGTTGTCGTTCCCTCTTGGTCATGATGAAGATCCCTCAACATTGTTCTCATCCAAACTGTCCAACACGATGTCGCTGCTCCGGCGACATATTCAGCTTCTGCTGTTGACAGTGACATTATTGGCTACTTCTTGGAGGCCCATGAAATGGCTCCGGAACCCAAGTGAAAAACATATCCTCACATGCTCTTTCAGCCATCGACACTTCCTGCCTAATTGCTCTCAGTGTAACCAACGAGCCTGAAATCACTTGTTGCAGTGTACAAAATGCCATGTTGTTTTGCCCCATTGACATACCTTAGAATCCTTTTCGGTGCTTGCCAATGTGTCTCCTTAGGTGTCTCCATGAACCAGGACACCAAGCTTACTGCTTATTGCATACATTATATCCATCCTAGTGGCGGTTAAATACATCAAGCTATTTATTATGCATTTGTATAATGTCGGATTGACATTGCTGCTGGAGTCTTCTATGCTCAACTTCAACCCCATGATGGTTAGAGTTAGTGCGGGCTTATTTTTCTGCATTTTAAATCTCTCCAAAATGTTTGCTACATACTTTGCTTGAGAGATAAAAATGTAATTTTTTGTTTGCTTTACTTATATGCCCAAAAAATATCTTAACAACCCCAAGTCAGTCTTTTCAAATTCACTCTTCATGACTTATTTGAAATCAGCAATGAGGAAATCATCACTGTCTGTAAAAATCAAATCATCTACATATAAGATGACAATAAGAATCTTACCATCGCTCTCTTTGATGTAGAGAGTATGCTCACCGTCACATTTGTCGAAACCATTGTCCAACAAGTAGGCATCTATCCTATTGTACCATGCACGCGTGCTTGCTTCAACCCATAAACAACTTTAATCAAGCGATACACTTTGTATTCTTTTCTTTCTACCTCATAACCAGGCGGTTGTGCAACATACACTTCTTTTTTTAGCACTCCATTTAAGAACGTTGATTTTACATCCATTTGATACATTTTCCGTTTATGTTGCATGAAAATCGCCACAACTGTACTAACTGTCTCCATCCTCGGGATTGGCGTGAATGTCTCTGCATAATCTCTTCCATGCTACTGCTTGTATCCTTTGACAAATAGTCTTGCTTTGTGCCTTTCAATGTTCCCGTCAACATTGCTCTTGGTCTTAGAGACCCACTTCATTCCAATTAATTTTTTTCCTTGCTAAAGGTTCACTAACTCCCATGTGTCATTCTTTTCTATTGCTTCTATTTTTTCCTCCATTTCTGCAACCCATATTTCTTCTTTAACTGCATCTTCAAAATGGATTGGGTCATCTACATGGAAAATAATGCAAATAAGGAATTCAAACCAGCGCTACTATCAACTTCATCTTGATCATAAATTCCATTTTAATTTTTGAATTTTGGTCTTCTTGTGTTTGCTAAAGATGGGCTTGACATGTCACTTGGTGTTGCGCTTTGTGACGTGCTTGGAGAAACACTTGCTTGATTGTGTGAAACTGTTCTATTATTTGTTAATGGTGTTCCTTGTTTCCTACTTTGTTGTGCTTGAATATGAGTAGAGTGAGTCATAGTTGAGGAGTTACTTGCCGCTATCAATTCCTCTTTGTCTTCATGTGGTATACATGCTTTCACATTGGCTGTTTTCTCTAAACTTCCATCTCATGCTTCTTCTTCTATGAACTACACATCTTTATTGATTATGACCTTCTTGGTGAATGGATTGTAGAGTTTGTATGACTTGGATTCATCACTGTATTCAACAAATATACATTTCTCCTCCTCCCTGTCTAGTTTCTTCCTCAACTCATCCAGGACATGTGCATATGCCACACATCGAAAGACTCTCATGTGAGTGACACTATGCTTCCTTCCACTCCATGCCTCTTCAGGAACTTTGTTCTGGACACTTTTGGTTGGACATATATTCAAGATATATGTTGCACATGTGACAAATTTAGCCCAATAATCATTTGGGAAAAGATTTGTCTTCAACATACTCCTTTCCATTTCCATAATGATCATATTCTTCTTTTCTGTCACACCATTTTGCTGAGGTCTATACCTTGTTGTAAATTTCTTGTGAATTCCATGCTCCCTGCAAATCGAAGAAAGTCATTTGAGATGTATTCGCCACCTCCGTCAATTCCAAGGACTTTGATGTAGTGTCCACTTTTCTTCTCAACAAATATTTGTATTGGCAAAAATGCTCAAACACTTAACTTTTCTGTTTAGGAGATAGACCCATGTATTCCTTGTGTAGTCATCTATGAAGTGTTGAAAATAGCAAACAGAAATGATAAAAATATAATCCAGGATATTCCAATTTTAATTTGTATTTGAATTAAAATTCGAATTTTAGTCTCATCAGCTGCTTGGAATTAATTAATTAATTCTTTATGGATTAATTAGTTGGAGAAATTCAAATTAGAAGTCTTTCTGAAGTCTTGCAAGAGTTATCCCTTAAATTAAGGAGATTATCCATTAATTAAGGAGATAAGATTGAGTTATATTTGAGTTGTAATTAGGTACCTCAGTTTACTCAGTTAACTTTAGTTAAATTAGCTCCAAACTATTTGAAGAACTAATTGTAAGTTATTAGTCAGTTGATGCATGTATGCACTCAATGAGTGTACTCTAGATAACTGAAGATTCCCTCATCAGAAACTCATGCATGTCTGTTCTAATAAAGACCTAGTTGAGCTAAATTTCAAGGACATTGTACTATCAGTTACATCTTTTCTTCTATAAAGGAAACTCATACATCCAGTCAAGGTAAGGTTCCTTGAGGATTGCGCAGTTCTGACAATGTGTTAGAGCAGTGTGTGAGAGCAGTGTTACACTGGGTGAAGGAGATCATACCAGAGGTAAATGCGCAAGGAAATAGGAGCTTGGAGGATAGAGGAGAATGCTTGTGAGAAGCTTTGTTTCCCTGTGAGCATCCAGGTGGATTGTACTGAGAGCTGGCTAGCTGTGAGAGCTAAGGCTTTGTATAATTCTTATGTATTTCCACCTTGTATGATAATACAGATAATGGGGTTTTTAGCTGAGGCTTTCGCCTGAGTATTTTTTGTGTTTCACGTGCATTGATTCTTCTTCTTATGGTTATATGCATTCAGCTCTAATTCAACTTGATCTTTAAGCTTCCGCAGGTTTGATAGTAGAAATAGATTATAGTATTTTGCTTTGGTATATTGCATTATTGAGTTAATCTAAAGTCATATTTTTTACACAGATCTTAGAGGTAGATTTGTAGAGAATTTGCAGGAAATTCTACATGGTATCAGAGCCTAGTATATCGGAGCTGTGAATAGTATACGGAGAAGATAATTCAAATTTTGAAGTTTGGGGTTGCAGGTGCAAATCGAATTCCTATCATACTTCAAGGTTGGCCAATGGCATTCTATGGCTTGAGACTCGAGTATGCCTTGGAAGGCAACTCGAATTACATAGCATGGAAAGATCGCATGGAGGCTATATTAGAAGACATCGCCTTGAAGGATTTCAATGATCAAGAAATCCCAAAGCCAGGTTCAACTAATGCACAAGAGTTGGCTGAGTAGAAAAAGTGTGTGGTGAGGGAGAGATAGATCATCCTTGAGGGACTTCGAGACCATATTGTCTCGAGTCTCCATGGGAAGGATACTCCATATTCAATGTGGAAGACATTGAAGGACCTCTACTAGAACAGTAACGACTAGAGGAAATTGGTGCTCAAGGACAAGCTTCAAAGAATCAAGATGGAGAACAACAATACTATTTCCACATATCTAAACAAGCTCACCACTTGCAGAGATGAGTTTAGAAGTGTGGGAATAACTACTTCCGATGATGATATGGTGAGCCTTGCTCTCCTTGGCCTTCCAAAGAGCTAAAATAGCTACCAGGGCTCTGTGAATGGAAGGGAGAAACTATCGGATTGTGAAAGACTGTGGTCGGATCTCATGTAGGAGGAGATCAGGAGGAGCACACCAGATGGTTCCTCATCCAAGGATGATGATGAAGAAAAATTGGCCTTAGCAAGTAAGGCAAAGAAAGGGAAGGGGAAGGCATCCCATTCCGAATCGAATTCTTCTCATGGAGGGAAGAAGGTTGACAAGTCTAAATTGAGATGCATTAATTGTCATGAGATGGGTCATTATGCAACTAATTGTCCATTGAAGAAGTCCAAGAAGGGATCCTTGGAAGGATCAAAAGGTGAGGCATTAGCCTTACAATTAGAAATGGACTTCACCCTTATTGCATGCATGGTTTCATCGATGATGGGTTTTCTTTGGTATCTTGACAATGGAGCCTCATTCCACATGACTAGCGATAAAATTTTATTCAGTACCTTGGAGGAGAAATACCTTAAGATAAGCATAGAGATGGGTGACGATGGAAGGTATAGTGTTTCAAGAGTGAGCACGGTTTCTTTTCAGAGGGAGCATGGAGTTCCTATCACCTTGACAGATGTGAAGTATGTGCCTGGATTGAAGAAGAAATTGGTATTGATCGCGATGTTGGAGGACAAAGGCTACGATGTTGTCTTTAGTATGGGAGAGATTTTCCTTAGACACATCACCACGAGACAGGTGAAATAGATCGGTTCATGAGTTAAGAACCTGTATGCTCTTGAGGTTCAAGATGCATGCAAAGCCTTGAGGAGCAAGGAAAATGTTAGAGACTTGGTGGTTGAGAGGGAGAGTAAATTACCTCTCAACATGCAGTTCTAGAAGAAGTCTCAAACAATTGTGGAGCAACCATAATTAGAGTCAGCAGAGGGATCACATGCAGCCATACATCCAGGTGTGAGGTGGGGCGATGTGAAGTAATAGTCCCATGAAGGCTGAACTTGGGTAAGGTCCATTGAGAGGTTTTATCTCATGGATCGTACCTTGCTATGGGAGCCCAAAGTACATAGTAGCAGGAAGAATCAATGGGATTGATGCAGTCAGAGATCAAAGTGACAGAAGCTAGAGCAGTCAGATACTGAAGAGCATAGAGAAGGACTGACAACAATGTAGAAAGGAAGAGTCAGCAGAAACACAAAGCTTTCAGTTGACAGAGGCAATAGTGGTCAGAGACTTTGATGACAAATGCATCATACTGATTTAGGTTGGATTTTTTTTTGTTTCTGGAGTTCCTGGAGATACAACACTTGAGAGAAGTGTTGCATGCAAAACATTCCAAAGGTTTAGGATAGGGATCTAGTTTAACTCCTTTCTTGTTGATAGGGAGTGTTGAAAATAGCAACAAGAAATGATAAAAATAAAATTGAGAATATTCCAATTTTAATTTGTCCTTGAATTAAAATTGTGAATTAAAATTTGAATTTTGGTCTCACCAGCTACTTGGAGTTAATTAATTAATTCATTACGGATTAATTAGTCAGATAAATTTAAGTTAGAAGTCTTTCTGAAGTCATGCAAGAGTTATCCTTTAAATTAAGGAGATTATCCCTTAATTAAGGAGATAAGATTGAGTTATATTTGAGTTGTAATTAGTTAACTCAGTTTACTGAGTTAAGTCCAGTTAAATTAGTTCCAAACAGTTTGAGGAATTAATTGTGAGTTATCAGTCAGTTGATGCATGCATACACTCAATCAGTGTACTCCAGATAACTGGAGATTCCCTCATCAGAAATTCATGCATGTCTATTTTAAGAAAGACCCAGTTTAGCTAAATGTCAAGGACAGTGTACTATGAGTTGCATGTTTTCTCCTATAAAGGAAACTCATGCATGTAATGAAGATAAGGTTCCTTGAGGATTGTGCAGTTCTAACAGTGCATTAGAGCAGTGTTTGAGAGCAGCGTTACACTGGGTAAAGGGGATCATCCCAGAGGTAACTGCGCAAGGAAATATGGGCTTGGAGGGCAAAGGAGAAGGCTTGTGAGAAGCTTTATTTGCCTGTGAGCATCCAGGAGGATTGTATTGAGAGCTGGCTAGTTGTGAGAGCTAAGGCTTTGTATAATTCTTATGTATTTCCACCTTGTATGATAATACAAATAGTCAGGTTTTTAGCTGAGGCTTTCCCCTGAGTATTTTTTGTGTTTCATGTGCATTGATTCTTCTTCTTATGGTTATATGTGTTCAACTCTAATTCAGCTCGATCTTTAAGCTTCCGCAAATTTGATAGTAGAAGTAGATTATAGTATTTTGCTTTGGTATATTGCATTATCGAGTTAATCTACAGTTACATTTTCTACATAGATCTCAGAGGTAGATTTGTAGAGAATTTGCAGGAAATTCTACATGAAGGTCAATAAATAGTGGCTGCCACCAACTCATGGTGTCGGAATTGGTCCACATAAATCTGAGTGGACAATCTCCAAAGGTGCCTTTGCCCTTATTGACTTTCCTGCTGGAAATGTCTCTATATGTTGCTTGCCTAAGATACATCCTTCACATATGTTGTCCGATTTTTCTATGATTGGTAATCCCTTCACCATGCCTTTCTTATGTAGCAAATTCAAACCTCCAAAATTGAGATGTCTAAATCTCAAATGCCATAACCGATTTTCATCTTTGATCTCTTCTTGATAGTTCACTTGTGCAACAACTGCATCTTTTCTTCCATTCTCTTGTGATTTCATTAAGAGTTGTCCTTGTGCACCTTATTTCTCCAAATTTGATCTTATTTTTAGGGGAAACATTCTATTATTTTTCATTTGAAATTTTGCAATCAGCAGTCTTCTTGGAGGCCTATCCAAAATTGTGCGCACATCATTTTTGAAAAATACAGTGTAGCCCTTTTGCATGAGATGTCCAATGCTTATGAGGTTGTGCTTCAAACTGGGGAAAAAATTAACATCTGAGATGTACTTCTTCTCCCCCTTCTTTGTTAGGATATTAACTCTTCCTTTTCCCATGACAGAGACTTGGCTATCAGTCCCTAATGTCATTTTAGATTTCACACTTTCATCTATATTGGAAAACATTTCTATGATCCCTCGCATGTGGTTGCTACACCCTGAATCTAGATACAATATGTCACTCTGTTTTTCTTGTGCTACAGTACAAGCTAAAAACATGTTATCACGATTTTTTTTTTCTTTTGTGAAATTTACACTTGGTTTCTTACTAATGTCATATTATTTATTTCTACATTCATTTCCATAATGACCATACTTGTTACAGTAATGACATTGGAATTGAGATTTATGATACCTATGATCTTGTGCTTGATTTTGGCTTGGGCCTTGACTTGGATTTTGATTGATGCCTCTTCCACTTGAGCTTGAAGGGTTGTTTATTCCTCTTCCTCTAGCATATCATCTTCCTTTGCCTTGACCTTGACCAAAGGAAACTTGTGTCTTGAAGGCATGCTCTAATGAGGAGCTTGTTTCTCTATTCAGTTTATGTTCATGAGAAATCCGTGATGCATGAAGCTCATCCACTGAGAACTGTGGGAGATCCTTTGTCTCTTCTATGGCCACAACAATGACATCAAACCTTGCTAGCAAACTCCTCCAAACTTTCTCAACTATTCTTCTTTCTTCAAATGTCTCACCATGAGACCTGATTTGAGTAACCAACCCAATTACATGTGTAAAAAATGAATCTGCATTCTCAAACTCTTTCATACAAAGTGTTTCAAAGTCTCTTCTCAATATTTTCAAATTTGTTGTGTTGGTGTTTTCCATGCTTTGGTAGGCTACTTGCAGGGTGTCTCATGCTTGCTTGGACTTCGTTGTTGCTGCAACCCTTGGGAAAATACTTTCATGAACATCTTATAAAATGTAGAAGAGGGATTTTGCATCCTTCTTCCCATTGTCCCTTAACAAATCTCTTTCTACTTGAGACAAGACATTGTATGTTGTTTCACCTACTAGTTCTTTAAAACCATTCTCCACCAAATCCCAAATGTCTTGAGAAGAAAACAGGGCCTTCATTGTAATATCCCAATAATCATAATTTTTGCCACTAAACTGAGGTATCTGAGGATTAGTCAAGCTTGTGCTTGATGTTGCGATTTCTGGGTAAAAACAACTTTCTACCTACTGGTAAATATGCTAAAAAACAATCTGCCCTCAAGATAATTTTAACTGCTAGTAAAAACACTTGTTTTTACACTAACGGAGTTTAACCCGCTCTGATACCATGTTAAAGAAAATTCACACGGAGGCAGAGGAGAGGAGTTTCGTGAAGATTTCAGTTGCAACAAGGGTATCACAACTACACAGAGGCTTAGTAAAACATAGGAAAATGACTCATGACAAAACAAAGCAAAAATAGAGTAAAGATTGGAGCAACTCAATAAAACTTAGGGTTCAATTATAATTCATGAAAATACATTCATATGAGACTGTAGCTCATTCACGAAGTGAAAATAAAGGTTTATGGCGATTTACACTTCACCAGGGGTTGCGGAGTAACACATAGTAAAACATAGTAACTGTTGTTTTCACGTTCCCATGAAAATTCGCTCGACGATTTTCTCCTCACTACCTCAGAGACTCTCACTCTTTAACTTGCCCTCTACATCTTAACTCTTTCAAAATGACTTTTACATCCATATTTATCTCAACATACAAATTTGACATTAATACATGAGAGAGAAAATAATTAATATGCAGTGGAGTGTGGGCAACCACTGCGCAGGTGTTGGAGTATGGGCAATAGTCACGCAGGTGTTGTGGAGTGTGGGAAATAGTCGAGCAATGAATTTTTTTCCTGTGTTTACCAAACTTCGTTAAATTCCTTAACTTTTGTGATGTGTTGCAGAATGGTCCATGTCGTACTTCTGTTCTGACTTCAATCCTTCGATCTTCACTCAAAAATGCAATCGCATAGTTGACAGGGAAAGGATGTTGTTTGTTAGTGTGTTTATGGCGGTGGTTGGGATTAATATTTCCAACATAAAATTATATTCTAAAAATAAATTAAAAGTTAATCTAGGTTGAAGGAATAACTGTGTCAATGTAACGAATTCATGTTGGGGATAACTATGTCTGTTTGTCATTTCACCAACGCACCGCCTCACTATCAAACACCGCATCACCATTTCAACCACATTAACGTCTTTAGCTTCGAACGGGCATCACCGCCTCAACTCTTTCAACTTGAAAAGTCAATTAACGGACTTATTTTGAGGCATAGAAGCTATGTACAATCAAAGTTTCATGGCGTAGAAGGTATGCATAGTTAGACTTTTAATGCAGTTGTAGTTGTTTGCCCTTTCATACTTATGTAAACGATTTAGAGTTTTTTTTAGCAATTCTAGCTGAGTGTTGTGTGTGTCTTTAATCTATTATTAGAGCATTGTATGCTCGATCTTTCATCTGGTATCTTCCATATTAAATTTAAAGATGATGTATGATCTTCCCTCTTAACTTTAAAAATGATGTATGATCTTCCCTCTTAACATTATAAATAAGACCTTTAATAATCTTTTGATAAACCTGTTAGAATTTTTTTAATAAACTTTTTAAACCCTTCAAACTTAAAACCTCTAGCTGCAGTTACAACTATCGCCCTTTTAAAGACTTTTCAAACCTCTACGCTAGATCCCAATGGTTATGCTTTGTCACTACTCATGACGGTGTGGTAGTGGCGGTAGATGCTACTCGATACTTCTACTTTTAATTGGAGTTGTCTTTAGTGCGGTTTTTTGGACTTTTCGGTGTTGGAATCCAACAAAAACAATTGATGTGAAATCTTGATTTGTGTTATTTAAAAGGGTTTTTTTAACTGTATATATGGATTCAGCACCGTGAAAAACCCCTAGGGCACTTCGATTTTGTAGGGGTTACCCATCAAGCTTGTGATTTCAATAAATTCCTGCTAGATTTTAAAGAAAATAGTCCAGAAAACCCCATCGGAAAATCTCGCAAAAAATTGCACTAAAAACAACTTCGCTTGTAATTTGGAAAGCTCTAGGGTCATGTCCTCTGACTGACGGTGGCAACAGTTGAGGTTTCTCATAGTGGCAGTAACTACTCCATTCTTCTAGCTTTGGGACATTGGGATTCTGCACAACTGACAGGTTTACAAACACTCAGCGAACTCTCATTATAGTGTCTGTGGGCCAAATGAGCTCACCTACTATGGCTCCTTGCTCCGACCAAACATCAACCATCTTATGGCTCGGCTTTAATAAAATTAAAAATAAGTTGGAGTGATACAAGCTCTTAGCGGTATTTATCAATGAACAAGGGAATTACTTCCACCGATGTTTGGTGGTTGTGTCTGATGGATAGCAGCTCCATGGAAATTAATAAAAAATTCTTCTTATGGATAGCGACAAATAAGATGAGATATGATGGGACTCTCTTTAAAATGGTTCTTTCTTTAACTCTTCAAATTTTCTTGGCTGAACATAGGCAACAGACTCCTCTAACTCACATTCACTGGCTAAACAAATAGATTATCTTGAAGATGTATATAACCTAGAACCTCTATATATATAAAAAGTAAATGTTGTTGGCTACAAGATCCACTCACTCCCAAACCATAATGCATAAAGAAAGTAAGAAACTAACAACCTATACGTATATATATATCATGAAAGAAGATTTTTCCATCAATACTTGAGCAATAATGGAAAGTCAAGTCATTACAACAAATAATCGATGCTTGAGAAAGAATGGAAAGTAAAGTAGGTACAACAAATAATACAACACGTGAGTAGGACACATCTGATACTAGACTAAAAGAATGAGAAAAGAAGTCACCAATAACATCCACCAGGATTTTTCACTTGAGACAATCTCCAAATGAATAACAACAAATTATAACCTCACTCTACTTTTCGAACAACTCTTCAAACAACCCTCACAAGGTGTGAAACACAATATAGCGGGCAACACAATATACGGTATGCCTCAGTAGAATTAGGCACACACAAAACATTGCAATCTCAACAACATTAAATGCACAACTCACTTGCATCCACCTCATTTACGTTGACTTGACTTCGAACTAGTCTCTCCTCATTGAATCCTTTGTCACACTATACCAAGCTCTCATACCAGATGAAAGACATGGTCTACAACACTCTGATACCAGATGAAAGACACAAAGAACACGCACTTGGAAATTGTAATTCCTACTTGTCTCACTTGTGATTCTTCTTATCTAGAGGAGTCTATTCCTATTCCTTAGGTTTGTTATATCTGGATGTTCCTATATGTGTGTGGTTGATATATTCTTTCATCCAAGTGATTGTGTGTCGAAGATAGTCTACATATCTTGCGACAACACTAAATGTATTTATATGTAGTCGTATTTGATGTGAATATGCAATGTAGTGCATTTGCTCAAATTTTAAGTTGGTATTAGACATTGTTTGGGCTTAGGCCTTGGCACTCCCATGTCGAGGATCATGGAGAGTAAATAGAAATGCATTGTTTAGTAGAATGTCTATGTGTTTCCATCATCAACAAACTCAAAGACTCAGATTCAATCAACAGGGAGGCTTGCCCAATTACAATGGGTGTTCAGGGAAGTATCTGAGGGGAGACATTGGAAATGGGGCAGGTTCTCTGGTTTCTATGTTTGTGAAGCCTTTGTTTGTAGCATTGGGCAAGAAGAACAAGAGTGTGCAGAGAATATTTGCAATGTGCCTCTTGAAGCTCATTGAGAATGCCAAAGACCTGCCAGTGGGAGATTTTTTTCCAGTTGAAATTGGCAAGCAAGAGAGTTGTTCCATTGTTATAAGAGAGGTCACATATTTTGATGTGAGGGGAAGCATGGTGCGGTGGCCTAGCTGAAAAATTGATTTGATGAGGCATGTTCAACTACAGAGTAGTGAATGTTGTGGAAACTCATTGCTTGTTATCAACATTTGATTTTGATTGTTTCTAGTTCGAATCTTATGATTAGTGGTTTTGCGCTCTGCGCTCTTTTGGAGGCACATGTATCATAGTAAAGGAATTGAAAGGAAAGCTTCTAGGTTATGTCCACTTTCCCACCATTACACCATGTTCTCCATGGTTTCCAGCAATTGTATCATGGTTGCCAATCCTCTCAAGTTCCTTGTGGTGGTGAATGGGGCATAACATGTTCATACAATCAGTCCCAAGTGGTTTCACATATGGGGAAGATTTTCCAACCTTTCACTGTCAATTTTGTCATTTCAATTAGAGATAATTTTTATGAATATGGGTTGAATGGAATAAACGACCCAAGATTTGACAATTCATTCTCTGCCATTTATACCACCAGTTTGACTACAAAAGAAGATTTGACTAGGCTCCTCCGCGTATGTCCAAGGCAGTTTCACCATTGTCAATCTCAAGGTTCGAGGAGTGGTGGAAATTATTAGACATGTCGAAGTCTTGTCATATTGGACGTTTGTCAACAACGATGGGGATTCAAGAAAAAAATAGGGGTTAGGATGTCAGAAATAGATTATTCTTGCACATGAATCAAGGAAGTTTTAGAAATAAGAATGGTGGAGCTACAAGCATGATGATATAGTACATTTTTCCTCATAAACCATGAGTAGTTGTGTTTTGTATTTCTTTGTAGATTTTATTGGTTTTCAACATAAATATTTCAGCAAGGTTTTGGTTGCATTGCCACAGGAGAATTACAAAATGGAACCTACGATTCAAATTTAACAATATGTCCTACCTTTTTAAACATTAAACGTTGTGCAGTCATTGCAGCGCAAGAGCCTAGAAAATGCCAAGTAGTTACCACGGGAGGCTGTCATCCTACACATTAAGTTTACTCAATTCTTCAAAGGGAAACGAAAGCCTTGCAGATATTTTCTTTTGTATAGGAATGGTAAGTCATATTTGGCAAAGGTTGTTTCAATTGAAGAAGATTTAACATTTTATAGTATTTCTTCTTTGGACCTTGTTCCAAAATTGATTACTTGTTTCCAATCTATTTCAAATGGCTAGAGACTGTGCTTCATCAATAATATTTATTGATGAAATAGACTGCTTATGTAGGGATGTGGAGTTCAACTGAGTGGAAACTCAATTGTAATGCTATTGTTTTTTTTAAATAGTGGTCAAACTTCATCTTGAGTAGAGATAGAGAAATTTCATGTTTTGTTAATATGAAACTTATTTTTTTATGTCTTGGAATCAGGATAAAATTATTGAGCCTTATTGAGCCTAGCTAACTCAATGTTGGTAAAGTTATTTTGTTAGAATTCACGACTCTAGAAAATGACAAGTTAAGCATGGAGTTCCAAGATTTAATTGGCAAAGACAAAGATTCCCAAGATATGAACAATTTCAAAAGATGAGGGAAAGGAGAAACTTAGGATGAAAGGATGATGGAAAATAAAGTTAAAGTTTGTGTGAGTTTGTGGAATAGACTCATCATGATGGTGTATTATGTGTCACATACATTTATTAGTAAGCAATTCTAGGATGTTTTGTAGTGGTGTTTCTTAAAGTATGTACCTGGTAAATCCAAGAGTTAGAGTGTGTAATGAAAGCCCCATGAGGCATGTGTACCCCCCATAAAGTTCGTGGTAATCTTAAAACCACTTTGTATTTGTAGTGTTGGTTTGTAACCACGTGTGAGAGTGAAGTGGACAGGGATTCCTCTAGGCATGGTTTAGGGTCAACCGATAAAATCCTTAGCATGGGTAAGGGTGAGCCGAGAAAACCCTGGGCCTAGTTAAGTTGGGTCTGTGTTGAGCCTTGTTCACAGAGTTTAGTGTTCGTGGTTGTGTTGAGCATTCATGGTTTAATTGAGTGCCTTCATGGCAGAGTTGAGCCTTTGTGGCTATGTTGAGCCTTCATGGCTCAATTGAGTGCCTTGGTGGCAAAGTCGAGCCTTGGTGGCTGAGTTAAGCCTCGGTGGCCAAGAGCCCTTGTTGGCATGGTTGACGGTAATTCAATAAAACCAAGTGCATGGTTATGGATAATCCAATAAAACCCATGATGATAATGGAGGGGGGTTTGTAGGTACAAGTACATGGATGTAGTTATAATGGTTGATAGAACCATGTATGCAAAAGGCATATTAGTAGGCAGGCTGTTAAAGTAGTTGGTACCCATGCGTTTCAGTGGAAGGTTTCTCCTTTAGATGGACATCGACATATTCTTTCGTTATGTTTGACCACAAATAGACTTTGGATATTGAGATTGAGACAAGTAGTCGTTAAGGGGGTTACCTAGAAATTGTAATTCCTACTTGTCTGAGTTGCAATTCATTCTATCTAGAGGAGTCTATTCCTATTCCTTAGGATTTTGATATCCAGATGTTCCTAGATTGGTGTATGGTTGAGATATTCTTTCAACCAAGTGATTGTGTGTCCAAGATAATCTACCTATTTTGAGATAATACTAAATGTATTTATATGTAACCTTATTTTATGTGAATATACAATATAGTGTGCATGCTCATATTTTAAGTCATGCATTTACACTTGCTAACAAAAAATCTGGGACATTTCATAATGATGAAATGGAAAAGAAACTACAACTGCATTACAACTTTGACGTTGCATACCTTCTACACCGCATCTATATTTATACACAAAATAAGTTTGTTAATTTCCTTTTCGAGTTGATAGAGTCATGGTAGTGATGCCCCATTGAAGATCGATAGGTTAAGGTGGTTGAAACGGTGAGGCAGTGTGAAAGTGAAATGATAAATGAGCATAATTATCTCCAAAATTTTTGGTGATGAAATAATAAATCTATCAGGAGTGTACAATCCCATCGTCGTACAACTAGAAGAATGGGGTAGTTACTGCCACTATGAGAAACCCAAACCATTTCCACTATGAGTCAAAGAAGTCAACCACATAGTCATCCAAATAAGAAGGAGAAGGTCACAACCCTAACCGATGTCGAGTAGCATCTACAATTTTTGCCAGACCGTCGTGATTAATGACAAAGCATAACCATTGGGAGCCAACGTAGAGGTTTGAAAAGTCTTTAAAAGTGTCGTAGTTGTAGGTGCTGCTAGAGGTTTTAAGTTTGAAGGGTTTAAAACATTTATTCCTAATTTTGATACATGTTTATCAAAGGATTATTAAATTTTTTGTTTTTAAAGTTAAGAGGGAAGGCAATATGTCCATTTTTTTAATATTTGATACCACATGAAAGACAAAGCATACAACTCTCTGATACTAGATGAAAGACATAGAGAACACACAACTACAATTGCTTAGAAAAACTCTAACTCATTTACACAACTATTAAATGGAAAAGAAACTATATTTGCATTACAACTTTGAATTTTCATACCTTCTACACCTCATCTATATTTATACACAAAATAAGTTGGTTAATTTCCCTTTCAATTTGAAGGAGTCAGGGTGATGATGTCCCTTTAACTCAATAGGCTAAGGTGGTTGAAATGGCAAGGCCATGTTTGAGAGTGAGGTGGTGCGTTGGTGAAATGACAGACATACGTAATTATCTCCCACGAGCGTAACAATGAGATTTTATTAAAAGTTTATTAAATATTAAAACAGAGAAGTTCATTCAATAAGGTTTTTATTAATAGTTTCACGTTATATGGACATTTTATGAAGAGCATTAAAGAACTTATAAATGGTCCTCGGTAAATTTTTTTTTTTTAATGTTTTTTAAATTAAAAAACAAAGGTGCATGGTATTAATAAGGGGATTTTTTTTAAAAGAGAAATTAGGGTTTTGCAAAAGTTTTTTCATCTATAATTTTTTTTGTGTTTTTCCAGCATTGTTGAGTTATGGTATGTTCTATGCTTATAATTGTTTAGTTATTTTTCTTATTATATTCCACAGATTAACAATCACATGTACATAAAGTAAAGTGTATATAAAACATTAAACGATCGACAAAAAACAAGCCAAGACAAGAGACACAAGATGTGGTGGCTAGCCAGGGACAAACCCCACAATGTGTGGGGAGACCCTTTGATCAAATCTTCTTTTATCTTCAATAATTCAGCAGAGAGAAATAGTACAATAAATATGATTTATATCAATAGTAGCAAACCCTAGATCAGCAGCATCAACATTAGTGGCTTCATCATCAAACTAAGGCAGACGATATCTCACAAACCGATTGTTGGAACGACATGATTCCACCACCAAAAGCTGCGGCTTCTAGAAGAGGTTCAGATGAACCTACAACGCAGTTCAGATGAAGAGATCTTCTAGTCCACGCAGGTCAATCTTTATTTCTGCAGTTGCAGCTTCAGTTTCGGCAGCTTCCAGCTTCAAATTAGGGCAGTTGATATCTTGCAAACCGTCCGTCAGATTGACTTGATTCCACCACCAAAAGTTGCGGCTTTTAGAGGAGGTTCAGATGAACCTACAGTGCAGTTCAGATGAGGAGATCTTCTAGTCCACGCAGGTCAATCTTTACTTCTATAGTTGCAACTTCAGTTTCGGCAGCTTCCAGCTTCACATGTGTGAGAGAGAGACCCTTTTCTGCGCAGTAGAGAAGAGATTCTTTTCTGCACAGTAGAGAGAGAGAGAGATGTGATGAGATGAGTGAGTCCAAATGAGGAAAAGTCCTCTTGTATTTATACACAATGTTGGTGTTTGAATAGATTCGACTGTTGGGCTTCTGAGCCTACATGAGTTGTAGGTCGGCTTGATAATAATTCCATAATCAAAATAAATTCATATCTCCATGAATACTTATCAGAATCAGATGATCTTTATAGCAATTCTACACCTCTCGACGAGATGAATCTAATAAAAATACTATCAGCCATGAATAAGATGACCCAGATGAAGTTTTTCCCTGGTTTCCAATTTTAACACTCTCTCTCAACTAGGGAGAACTTCATCTGTAATTTGTCTATTGGTCGTTACTATTCATCCATCAAATGCACTGCCTTGTACAGCCTAACCCTTGCCCTTCTCTACTCTATTCTGCCTGTTCTGCTTTGTCTTGTTCTGCCCTGTACTAATTTGTACTGTTTTGCTCTGTTCTGCTCTGCTCTTGAATTGTTCTGTTATGCTCTGCTTTTGTCCGAATTATGAAGAAGAAGAAATGATCGAGGATGTATCATACTGACTCAAAGTCAATCTCAGAGTATGTACCACTAGTCGCAGACCAGTCTCAACCAACCCGAAGTCAACGTCATAGTGAGTACAACTCCACTGGTCTCAAACTAGTATCATCCTCCATTGACTCAAGGTCAGTCTCGGAGTGCGTACCACTGGTCCCAGACCAGTCTCAACCGACCCGAAGTCAGCTTCATAGTAGGTACCACTCCTACCACTGGTCCTAGACCAGTATCGTAGTCTCAGAGAGTGTACCACTGGTCCCAGACCACTCTCAACCGACCTGAAGTCAGCGTCATAGTATGTACTACTTTCACTGGTCCCAGACCAGTACTGCACTGACACAAAGTCAGTCTCAGAGTATGTACCGCTGGTCCCAAACCAGTCTCAACCGACCCGAAGCCAGTGTCATAGTATGGTACAACACCTACCACTGGTCCCATACCAGTATCATTGATCCCAGATCAATGGAGGTCATCCTAGCGTAGGGAGTACAGTAGATACAATGATGCGTCCATCGGTACTACTATGGTCCCTAACTTTATTTCCCTGCTCATTGATCAGATGAGAGGTACTTCCCATGAGTCCCAGACTGCATGGGTAGGATGCCTCGACAGGAGAACTGATCAATCCTGTCCTCACAGGAGAACGCATCAATCCTGCTACAATTACCATGGAGAACACATCAATCCAGGCTGCCATGGAGAACACGTCAATCCAAGCCTCACAGGAGAACACATCAATCCTACTACAATCGCCATGGAGAACACATCAATCCAGGCCTCATAGGAGAACACATCAATTCTACTATAATCGCCATGGAGAGCACATCAATCCAGCCCTCATAGGAGAACACATCAATCCTGCTACAATCGCCATGGAGAACACATCAATTCAGGCCTCACAGGAGAACACATCAATCCTGCTACATAGGAGAGCGAATCATCCTATTCCACAAGAGAGCGAATCATCTTGTTCCACAATAGAGCGAATCATCTTGTTCCAGTGTGCACCACCAGGGGAGGGTGAGTCACCCTGTGGTCGTATGTTGCTCCAGTAAGAACCACAAGCCCTCAGAGCTCCCAGAGCTCAATGTATGCAACACGCAGGACCCTTGTACAAGGGTTTCTTGACGACTCCAAGTCGTTTGGGAAAATCACAGATTAGATCTTTCCTCGGGGCTTTGACAAGGTGTATCGACCTGTACATCATCTTAATGCAATGGAGCCTCCTTGCTCATCAACTTACCATATCCCAAATGATGTTTATCTGTTGGAGCAATCGACGAATATGGGATTCCTCAATAATCGAATCCCACCTCTGGTTGTTACAGAGAATCACAGTGGTATGTGTTCAAACAACTAACTGAAGAGCTTCCCCAACTAGGCAGCTTCATACGAGATCATACTCGTAGATATGTATCCGGTCTCGGTGGTGCTTATGGCAACCGACTTCTGCTTCCTGCTCATCCATTATATCAAAGCAGAATCCAAAGAGAAATAGCACTAAAAAGTGCTCCAATGATCTTCCACACTACCTGCCTAATTAGCATTCGAATAATCATGCAGTTTCATATTTCTGGCAGTGTATCTCAATCCATTAGTAATTGTGCCACGAAGATATCTTGGAAGATTCTTGGCATCAATCCAGTGAGGCTCAACCAAATATGAGCTCACAATGCTAACTGCAAAACACATGTTTGGACGGAGGTTCACTAAGAACATCAATGCGAATGAGTTTATGAAACTCAAAGGCATTTCCCAAATCTGGTCTGACATCACTACCATATAACTTCTAAAAGTTAAGATCCTTGAGGTAGTCACAGGCTTGCAATCCATCATACTGAATCTTTCCAATATCTTTACCACATATTTTCCTTGAGATAGGAAAATTTCCCTTGGCTTCTGCCATACTTCAAGTCCTTGGTCCTTCATTTCAAATTCAGAAGCCAACTCCCTCTTACATTTGTGAATGAGAGGGTGTGCACCTGTTAGAAAGAGGTCATCCACATACAACACCAGCATGAGAGGCTTGTCATCTTCAACCTTAAAGTAAAGGTTAGGATCGTCTTCACTACTAATGAATCCCAGCTTCATCAAGTAGCTACCGATCCTTTCATACCATGCTCGGGGTGCTTTCTTCAACCCATAGAGAGCCTTCTTCAACTTGCATACATGAGATTTTCAATCATAAATCTCAAATCCTTCAGGTTGCTCCACATAGACCTCTTCTTTGATCGAACTGTGCAAGAACGCAATCTTGACATCCATCTGATGTAGGTTCCATCCTTGTGAAGCCACAAGGGCTATGATCAAGCGGATGGTCGTATATCTGGCAACAGGTGCAAATATCACATCATAGTCTATACCTTCCTTCTGGGAGAAACCACGAGCAACAAAACGAGCCTTATACTTTTTCGTACTTGCATCTGCTGCATCTTTATCTTCTAAAGCCATTTTGAAGTAACAATTGTCTTGTCCTAGGGTCTGGGAACTACTTCCCGGACATCATTCTCCATAATAGACTCATATTCTATGGTCATAGCATACTTCCATACTTAATGCTTGACGACATCTGAGAATGATGAAGGCTCATTTTGTATGATCGTGCTCATGATGGTCAAGTATCCTTGATACCTGTTAGGTTTCTTACTTTGACGGAAGGTTCCTCAAGGTGTAGCATGTCCTTCAGCATCATCAAGTATCCCCCTAAGCCATGAAGGCCTCTTCCTAGAAGAGGAAGGCTCATGTGGATGAGTATCAATCGGATCCATGGGTTCTTCTACATCAAGCATTGATTCATCATCTTTTTCTTTCGGTTCCCTGGTGCCAGCTTCTTTGAGAGCTCCTCAAAGTCGGAATATTGTCCACCTTGCTGAGAGCCATATCTTCATCAAAGGTGACATCATGACTAATCACGACTTCCCTTTGACTAGCGGTGAACATTTCTTCAGGAGTCTTGGAACCCAATGCTTGATGAGGGCATCAATTTTGTACATATACGGCGATGTTTGTAGTTTCAACCCATAGAAACTTCAGAAGTCTTTGATCATGTAACATGGCCCGGACAGCTTCCACAATCGTGCGGTTCTTCCTTCCCACCACACCATTCTGCTCAGGAGTATGTGGTGTATTAGTCTCCCTCTTAATGCCAACCTCAGGTATGCCTGAGTGAACCAACTGTAATATATCGAAGGTCTTGCTTTGGCTTGAGGGGAATGGTCCCCTTTTGAGATTTCCTTCAGCACATCCTGGACATACACCTTTCTCTACTCGGAATTCGGGCATCCATGTCACCATTTGTCTTACACCGAGTATAGCTTTATAATGAAGGGGGGCAAACCTCTGATGCCAAAGTTCAGACTGAAGAGATGTGTCATAAGACATGACACCTAGCGGACTTACATCGACCTGATATAATGAATCAACACTAAACCCAAGAGTAAAGGCATCTTTAACATTATTTTTCCATATACGTACCTTGCCATTGTTGAAGGTTACCTTGTAGTCTGTCTTCCACTGCCGAGATGGACACTAGGTTCTTTTTGAGGTCAGGTGCATTTAATACATCCTAGAATGTCTAGCCTTCTTGAATGGTTGTTCTCTTCCTCAATTCCAAGCTCTCCTCTTACCTTTGCTATTGAATTTGTCATTCCTTTGATTGCCATCAGAGGGATTTTGATCATCATCTCGGTGTGAGTCCTTTCTATCATGGCACTCTCTCACATAGTGATCTACTTTATCGCAGATGTAACATCGTCATTTTCTTCTAGCCTTAGGTCCAGCCTTTCCTTTTGATTTAGTCCCAGAATTATTTCTTTTCTTAGCATGAGAAGAAAAGGCAGCAGGAGGACCTTTAGGCATGGGCATTTCTTGCTTTTCTTCCCTTGTTTCTTCTTGAATGCATCTAGCCATTAATTCCTCAAAACCAGGAATTACATTATAGTTCAAAAGAGTAGTCCTGAACACGTACCATTCGGATGGTAATCCTTCAAGAGTCGTGAGTGCCATTTCCTAGTCTATCGTAGATTTCCTTGGAGGTGTCGAGTTCAGAGATGTAGGCCACCAAGT
Source organism: Pinus taeda (assembly GCA_000404065.3). NCBI lineage: Eukaryota > Viridiplantae > Streptophyta > Pinopsida > Pinales > Pinaceae > Pinus > Pinus taeda. Next base: position 72,719 of record APFE031156266.1, read on the forward strand.
GCTTGTCGATAGAGTCCTGGATGATCTTCTATTTTGACTTCTTCAGTTTTCCATTTGTTCCATGCAACAACGGATGCATTTGATGGAGGCTCAACAATATTGCCTCTTACATGGTCCAACACTCTTGGATCTTCTAGGGTTAGATCGATAGACATCTTCCATCCGTGATAGTCATCTTTCTTACGAAGCTTGCCTTCGGCAGAGTGTTGAGGACCCTTATAGTTCTTTTAGGATAGCCTCGCCAATCTTCTCTTCGGTGATTGCTCTTGCTCTTGCTCGGACTTTGTCTTCACCTCAACTTTGATACCATGTTAAGTTATGGTATGTTTTATGCTTATAATAGTTTACTTCTTTTTCTTATTATGTCCACAAATTAGCGATCACATGTACATAAAGTAAAGTTCAGATAGAACATTAAACAATCGACAGAAAACAAGCCAAGACAAGAGACACAAGATGTGGCGGCTAGCCAGGGACAAACTCCACAATGTGTGGGGAAACCCTTTGATCAAATCTTCTTTTATATTCAATAATTCAGCAGAGAGAAATAGTACAATAAATCTAATTTATATCAACAGTAGCAAACCCTAGATCAGCAGCATCAACATTAGCGGCTTCATCATCAAACTAGGTCAGACGATATCTCACAAACCGACCGTCGAATCGGCATGATTCCACCACCAAACGTTGCGGCTTTTAGAGGAGGTTCAGATGAACTTATAGCGCTGTTCAGATGAAGAGATCTTCTAGCCATGTAGGTCAATCTTTACTTCTGCAGTTGTAGCTTCAGTTTTGGCAGCTTCCAGCTTCAAACTAGGGCAATCAATATCTTGCAAACCGTCCGTCGAATTGACTTGATTCCACCACCAAAAGTTGCGGCTTTCAGAGGAGGTTCAGATGAACCTACAATGCAGTTCAAATGAGGATATATTCTAGTCCACATGGGTCAATCTTTACTTCTGCAGTTGGAGCTTCAGTTTTAGCAGCTTCCAGCTTCAAACTGTGTGAGAGAGAGACCCTTTTCTGTGCAGTAGAGAAGAGACTCTTTTCTGCACAGTAGAGAGAGAGAGATGTGATGAGATGAGTGAGTCCAAATGAGGAAAATTCCTCCTATATTTATATACAATGTTGGTATTTGAATAGATGCGACTGTTGGGCTTTTGAGCCTACATGAGTTGTAGGTCGGCCTGATAATAATTCCATAATCAAAATAAATTCATATCTCCATGAATACTTATCGGAATTGGATGATCTTTATATCAATCCTACACCTCTCGATGAGGGGAATCTAATGAATGTATTATTAGCCATGAATAAGATGATCCACATGAAGTTTTTCCCTAGTTGCCAATTTTAACATTCTTGAAAACTCAGCTTGCAAAGAATAACAATTTTATACCCTAACTTTACTTCTACAATTCAGTTTTAGTTGTTGTGATAGATGACCTAGTTTCTTTGCACGTGTTGAATAGTAGCCCAAAAGCAATCCAAAAATATCGCTCTTCTTTTATTCTTCTTGTCCTTCTCTTCTTCACACCCTTTTCTCTTCGTTGATCTAACATGTCTGTGGTGAAAGTATCCTCCAAGTGAGGTCGAAGTCTCCTTTATATATAGGTCTTCTACTAGGTCAAATTGCTTCTTTTATACTGACTTGTCCACTTGTGAAGGCCAACTTGATCTTTACATCATCATAAGGTCTTGAAGGGTCTTTTGACTCCACTTTGACTCAAATAATTCTTATTTACAATATGTAACTTGCCCAAATGGGTCTTCAATACATGAAAAAGACTCAGTTGACTTGTAGACTCAATGGCAAGCCCTAAAAGCACTCAATGGGTGCTTGACCTATAAATAATTTTCCCTTGAGCATGAAACCCATGCCTCAAGAATAACAATAATAAATTTATTTCTCTTTACATCAAATAAAATCATGATTACATATGTCATTATGAAGACCAAACCTAGTTACATATTTCAATAGTTCAAACCCTATGAACATACTTCACTACCAACACTTTCTCTCTTCTCTTCAAGGTTGTCTCTACACATATGCCCGTTACTCATCTCTATTCAATTGGGTGACATACTTCAGCCCACTTTCATACTGTACACAACTCCCCAAGTCAACGACCCTAATCACAAATGTACTCCATAATAGAACATCATCTTCTAAGGGTCACGACCCTCTATTGATCCACATAAGTTAGGGGAACTTAAGGAAAAAATGTTAGTGGCAAACCTTGTGCATAAGAAACCCTAAACTAGGGCGTACTCACCTTTGTCCTAAACCCTTAGGACAAATATTTTCCTCATCCACTTAAGCTTTTATCTAGCCTAGAAACTTCCTTACGCTGGCCCTCATTCTACACTGTACAAGACCCTTCTCTATTGTCCAAAACTCATACTCCTATTCTCTGATTTTGACCACCCTAAACTTTAGATCCACCCACAAATATAAGGACACAAACAATGACCTTATCATAGGGTTTAGGTCTCTTTTCTAAGGGTCTTGGCCCTTCCTTCCATCACAGAATTGAACGAATTTTGTACAGACTTCTAGGATCCTAAAGCAAATAATTAATTCTTATGCTAATATGAGATAATTGCATACTAACATAACTTGAAACAAGCATGAAAGAAATAATAACATGAGGAAACAAATAGAAGCATAACAACAAGTCAAGAATTTACCACACATGCGAGAAGAACACCATCATGCTTTACCCCAAAGAATGTTGTATTATATTGCAAGTAGTGAATACAATCCAGCAGAGTCTCGTCAAGCACAATATTAGCAATTTCCACAGTGTGGAAAATATAAAAAATTAAAAAATGACTACCTAGACGTAACCAAATTCCACAATTTTTTTTGTGTGAGCTAGTATGGTAATATACATCGGCTCTAGACACTAATATGTGTTAGGGACTGAACCTTCAAACCATCACCAACTGACTTGACTTTTCATTATGAAATCCCAACTAACTCAAGGAAAAATAATTTCTTTCGTTTGATCATAACCCTTCATGGTTTCTTTAGGTCACCATTGCTCCTTTATGGGTGCTCCACTTGCAACAATGAATAAACAAATATTTTGTTCACTTGGTTTTCCGCCCACACCTTGGGTGTAAAACCCCATCGCTTGGCTACTTCGCCCAAACAAGCCTTTTGTGGTGAAAACTCACACAAACCCAATACCTAGGGTTGTGGAGTACCTCCCAAGCTACAGAAATCAACAAAATGGTCATGTTGCATGTGAGAATATTCATGCACCATTTAAGTCAAAGTTGGGCCTAGTACAAAGAAGTCATGGCACATATGTGGATCAATATGGCTATGCAAGGAAGGTCATGAATCATGTAGGGAGGTCATGGGCATGCATGGAAATTCGTGGAGCTGGAAGTGTGAAGGAAATACCTTCCTCACTAAGAGGGAGTGTTATAATTTGGGTAGCTCAGAAGGTATTTCCAAGAGAGGACAACCCATAATAAGTTGTTTGTTTGGTGATTTACTGAAAATGGGTTTAGGACCAAAAGTGAAGATAATAATTTATTCTTAACATCAAAAGAAGTGAAAATCCTAGATCTAGATGGTTCCTAAGTGACCAAAAGAAAAGTATTTAATGAGCCTAAGGTGAGGTTCATAGGCAATTAAGTGAAAGACAAGATGTAATTGTTCTTGTGCTTGAGAAAGCCCTAAAAGGACAAAATACTTATGATCTAAGGATGTCGAGGAGGGCTTGAAGGTGTCGAGTTCTACCATAGCTTTAGAGAGAGGCCATGGTCCTAAATATTTGCAGAAGGAGGGCCAAAATACTAGTGTTAGGGTTGAGTTCCCTCAGTTCTATGTGCAAGAAATATGTCCCAGGACCAAGGCTAAGAAAAGGATGACCATAGGCCAAAAGAAGAGGTCGAGGCCTGAAGAATTTAGACTCAGGGTTTCAAGTACTTTACCATGTGCATAGAGGTAAGAAAAAGGGTCGAGGGCAGATCGAAGAGCATCTTATTAAGAGCATTACAAGCCAAGAAAATAATCAAACTACCTTAGGAGAGTCCGAGCTTGAAGAGGAGTAGTATTTCTAGTTTTTCTTGTGATTGAAGAAGGTCTAGTTAGCTCAACAAGTAGGACAAATTCCAAGGTAATTTTTGTGTCATGGTTTGATTGTTTCAGGGTTGAAGTCTATGTCTGAAACAAGGTTTATGTTCAGCGAAGTATAGGAGAGGGCCGAGCCCTAGAAGGATTTTCCTTGCATTTTGCCCCAAATTTGGCTTTTATTACAAGTTTCCCTGCATTTTGCCCCAAATTATTTGATGTTACCCCAATAACTTCAAATAATGGGTTCCCCCTTTACAAATGACTATAGCCTATGAGGTTAGACAAGATACTTTGTCGTCCCTTGGGCATTTTAATTTGAAGAGGACATTACATGCCCCTCCGTGATAGTGAATGAAAAGTCCTAGGTGGCACACTTGACTAGGGAGAATGTTGGAATTTCTAAGTCTGACACGTTAGAAACCCTTCATGCACTTTACTGATTTATTCCTACCTACTTGTTTTGTTAATTAACAAGCTATTTACCATGTAAATACTGGAAGTAAATACAAGTACATGCTCAACATATTACAAATCATCAACTGAAGAAAATAGAAACAAGCACACAAGTGACACCATTGTTTTCGGAATAATGTCCCCAGAAAAAATCCAATGCAGGAAAAACGATGTAGCTATCTAAGGGTTTGATTTATTAAGCAGTTTTTGAATACAATCTAGGTGCCAAATCTGGCTCACCCAGTAGAGAAAAATCTCGGCAGTGGTTCCTCTACTCGGGAGCAGATATTTCGACTGAAACCCTGGATAAACACTCCGGCAGCTCCACAGCTCCAATCTACCCCACGAAACCCCAGCGTCAGCCTCTAGGCACTGCGTCAACCTCTCTGTGGCCCAACGTTAGGCCAACGTCACTCTGGCTTGGCCTGCATCAGTCCTCTGTCCCTCTGCGTCACCCACGCTGGTGCTCTGAGGCATTGCACAACTCCTGGCTGCCTTTGCATGAGCCCTAGCTGGCTCTGCGTGAACCCTTGTTTGCTTCTGTGTCCCTCTCTCCGGCTACTGTGCTGATCCTCTCGATGCTATCTCTGCTTCTCTGCTTCTATATTCACTGCCTGTCAGCTACAACTCTGACCACTCTCTCAAATTTCTTAGAAAACCCAGCCCTAGAAAGTCGAAATCTTGATCTCTTGGTGTGTTCTCCAAGTGACCCTCAAGCCTCCTCTTATACTTTTCTCGTTGATAGATCAACGGTCGAGATTAAGTCCCTAATTAGCGGCTAAGATTAGATCTAGCTTGATCCATGTCTTTTGGACCATTCTAACACAATTTTATATTAATTCACATTAATATTTTTTTCCCTAAGTTTAGACTTAGGGACTCCATTAAAAATATTAATTATTTTAATATCTCCTAAATTGTTTAGAATCTGCCCAAACCCTTTCTGGATATTGGAGATATCATGTGTCTTAGCCTCTCCACCAATTTTCATGGCTATATCACATCTGATGCTACCCCAAAGCAACACTCCCTCTTAGCGAGGACTGTGCTCTAGTAATACTCCTCACTGAGTATCACCCTGATCATCCAGCATCGTTCCTTGTGCTGATGCTAGGCTTGCTGCCCCATCATCTGCACTGCTGCATCCTGTACTGCTACCCATGGCCCTGCCACTGCCACTATTGCATCCGTACTACAACTCCCTCTGCATCTGTACTGTTGCCCATGGCCCTGCACTGAAACTGTTGCATCTGCACTGCAACCCCTCTCATCATGCTACATTGTGTTGCCCACAGCATTACCACTGCTAACTGTTGCACTGCAACTCAGTTACTAAGAAGTAAGTAACTGATCTCTGTCATCTTCGTCAAGCTAGAAACACCCCTGATGCTGAAGCTCCCTCTGTCGCTAACAAGTGCTCCGTCTCTGACCTCTGCGTTGCTGCAACAACTCTGTGCATCTCGCACCATTGCATACCTCTCTGTGCCATCCTACACTGGTGCAACACTCCCGTGCCTCTCGCACTGTTATAGCCTGCTAGCCTCGCACTGTCCTGGGAATCCTGCATTGTTGCTCCCTCTGTCGCTCCATCTGCATCTGTCTCTATTGACATCACCAGTACTGCTACTCCTCTTTGGGGTTCTCATAGCAAGGTCTAATCCAAGAGGCTGGGTACCTCGAGGATCCTGCCCCTCACCGCTTGTAGTCCGCCTGACTACAGCTCGATGTCCCCCCACTTCTTCTGAAGTGGCACATGAGCACTCATGGCACAATCATCGTCTGTCTCCACTTCCTTCTCTGCCCTTGTTGGCGCTACCTTGGTCTCGGAGGCCTCTCCCCTACTCTTCTTCCTTGGACACTGGGTCGCATAATGACCCAGCTCCCCACAGTGGAAGCATTTGACCCTAGAGAGGTCCTTCTTCCATTTCTCCTGCTTTCTCTCAGATGCTAGGGCAACATCCTCTTCCTCCTCCTTCATATTTTTGATCCCCTTGCTCCAGATTCCCACCTTGCTCAGCCTTCTGATCTCTTCTTGGCGAAGAGCAGCCCACATTTCCTCCCAATCTGGAAGGGTCGCCCTGCCTAGTATGCTCTGGAAAAACACCTCCCAGTCTTTTGAGGCTATGTTCAGGGCTATTCTCACCATCAATTCTGGATCCAACGTTGCCTCTATGGAAGTCAGTTGATCCTGGATCTCCTTCAATCGACCAAGGAATGGGTCGATCTATTCTCCCTTCTATATTTGGTATGATCGCAGTTGATTTTCTAGTAGCATCTTCCTCTGCACGGAAGTATGTTGATACAACTTGGTCAGGGCCTCCCACATCTCTTGTGCCTTGTTCTTCTCGGCAATATGTGGTACTATATGATCCTTGACCCCGTCAAGGATGATACTCTTAGCCCTCGCCATTACATCCTCGTAACTATCATTATCAATCGGGTCAACTAGGATAGCTATCGTCCTCAAGGCAAATTGCTTGACATGATTCCTGTCCAGTACGGATAAGATTCTGGCCTTCCAGACTACGGATTTTGAGGCTTCGTCCAGTCTATCCTGGTCTCTTTCTCTGTGTAGTGCCATTTCGCTGCTCCTCTACTTCCCTCCTAGAAGTTCTCGGTATGACTCCTCTGAGCCTCGATTTCCCTCCTAGAAACCCTTCTACCAATGTCAAGATGCCCCTCTCCAATTGTTTGTGCAATTGCAACACTGATCTGGATTCCTTGGCTAGAAATCCACCTTGGCAGCAACTCTCTCTACCCTGGCCTTGCCCTATTAGGTATTGTTCTAACTATAGTACCCCACCAGCTCCACTCTGCAACTTACCCACAGCCTCCTAAACCCTAGCAAACTAAAGGTTAGAGCTCCTAGGCTATGCACAATCCCGGCACCGGCAAATCAGCCTCCTCAACCAATTGCGTCAGCCCTCCTGGCCTTTGTGTGAGCCTGCCTTTGCCTCCCTCAGCCTCTGCGCTGCCTCTTCCTAGCTCAATCTTGATGACACAGGCACTGTGTCAACCCTTCCTTGCTGCTACTCTGCTAGGAACAACTTCTGTCACTCGAGACAGTTGTTTTTTGTTGTTGCTGCTCTGTTCGGCTGATGTCCTCAATTCTCCTATGATCTGCAACCACGCTCTGATACCATGTTGGAATTTCTAAGTCTGACACATTAGAAACCTTTCATGCACTTTACTGATTTATTCCTATCTACTTGTTCTGTTAATTAACAAGTTATTTACCATGTAAATATTGGAAGTAAATACAAGTACATGCTCAACACGTTACAGATCATCAACTAAAGGAAATAGAAACAAGCACACAAGTGACACCGTTGTTTTTGGACTAATGTCCCCAGAAAAAAGCCAATGCGAGAAAACTGGTGCAGCTATTTGAGGGTTTGATTTATTAAGCAGTTTTAGAATACAATCTGGGTGCCAAATCTGGCTCACCCAACAGAGAAAAATCTCGGCAGTAGTCTCTCTACTCGGAAGTAGATATTCCAGCTGAAACTCCAGATAAACACTCCGACAGCTCCACAGCTCCAATTTGCCCCATGAAACCCTAGCATCAGCCTCTCTCTGGCCCAGCGTTAGCTCAACGTCACTCTAGCTTAGCCTGCGTCAGCCTCTGGAGGCACTGCGTCAATCCTTAGGCCCTCTGCGTCACCCATGCTAGTCCTTTGAGGCATTGCGCAACTACTGGGTGCTTTTGCATGAGCCTTGACTAGCTCTATGTGAACCCTTGGCTGCTTCTGTGTCCCTCTCTCAGGCTATTACGTTGATCCTCCTGGCGCTATCTCTGTCTCTCTGCTTTTGTATTCACTGCCCCTAAGCTGCAACTCTGATCACTCTTTCAACTTTCTCAACAAACCTAGCCCAAGAAAGTCGAAATCTTGATCTCTTGGTGTGTTCTCCAAGTGACCCTCAAGCCTCTTCTTATACTTTTCTTGTTGACAAATCAACAGCTGAGATTAAGTCCCTAATTAGCGGCTAAGATTAGATCTGGCTTGATCCATGTCTTTTGGACCATTCTAACATAGTTTTATATTAATTCACATTAATATTTTATTTTCCCTAATTTTAGACTTAGGGACTCCATTAAAAATATTATTTATTTTAATATCTCCCAAATTATTTAGAATCTGCCCAAACCGTTTCTTGGTATTGGAGATCTCATTTGCCTTAGCCTCTCCACCCATTTTTGTGGCTAGAACACATCCGATGCTACCCCAAATCAACAGAGAAAGGATGAATCCCAAGGTGAAATAAGGAAACAAGTACAACTTCTAAGCATAATGATCAATTATCTAATTTCAACCTATGTCCTAAAACATTAAATGCAATATCTTCTATCAAAATAATGGCTAATGTACATCATGGTCATTGAGATACTTTCATTTGGTGAGCAATCTGATCAAGTGAATGAGTTGACCTTTGTGTGGGTAGAAGGCATCTGAGGGGCTGCTATTTGAGGATCATACGAGGTTGTTGGCTGGATATATGCACCTTCGAAGAAAAATTTTCTCCTACCATTATCCATGTATATACATGGATAACTCTGTGTTAAGCTAGTACTATTAAATTTGAATCTAAAGTAAAGCGGTTTGAAGATTATTGTAAGATCTGAGGAAATATTCTAGTGGAATATACATGACAATTTACAAATCAGCAAGATTCCTATCAAGCTTTTGAAAGAAGTGTCTTTGTCTATGTGTGTGTGAAAATAGATTGATGTTGTAGGGCATAGAAATATGGTGAAAATTTCAGTCAACACTTCATTCTCTATGTGGCTGATACAAATTCAAGGTTGGGTATGTTTGTAGATATTTTTGGTAAGTTCTTGCTCTTCTTGTGCATGCCTTATTTCTCTTCAAATATTTCTAGCTTTGCTTTACTTCAAAAATCTGTTTACTCTTTGTGAGCACCTGTTATTTTGAATTTAAGTCTTTTCTAAGTGTCTGATTTTGATGCAAAAACCATTTTCTCTATGTTTTGGGTTTGCATGAGTTCAACACCTTCTGCATAGGCATGTGGGTGAGTGTTTTATGTTGAATGTTTAATTCCAAATTGTCTGCATCTTTTTTGCACAAGCTCTACTTTAGTTTTGTCTAAGTCTTTTCTCTGCTTCCCTAGTGCAGGTGGTATGTTTCTAAGCACAAGCTCTTCTTCATTCTGGTCTGCATAGTTTTTGAAGACTAGTCTTCTTCCTTTTAGTCTTTAGCAGTGGAGTTTCCTCTCATTAGGCATCATCTACTTGGTACATGCGACTCTTCACCCTCAGATGAATGTCATCTCCCCATTGGGCATCATCTTATTTTGACTTCTACATGTATATCGAGTCTGATATTTAGTTTCTTTTCAATGTGCTCACAAAGCCCTTGCACCAATATTAGAAGATGCTTCCTATAATAGCTTTAGAACATTTCGAAGGCTAAGGTTTTAAAGCCTTATTATCTCTAGAACATGCCTCGTGGACTTTCATTGACATTTTTCCCGACAGGAGCACCTTAGGAAATGACTCCTTCCTTAGCCTTCTTGAATAGACTTATGGTTATATTTTTAGCTCCGATAGCACTGTTGGTAATGGAGTCACTGAATACGTCAACATCACATTCTTTTATACATTTTGAAACAAGTAATGTAACTATTTATATAATTAATCTATATTTAATAGGGATGTTATGACCCTCCTAACATTACGACTTCTAAGAAAATTATATTTAACATCAGGACTCCTAAAAATACTTTATTCAATATTGAGTATTACCATGATAACACTACTTGGAAACTTCATTATTTAACAATGACCTTGCATAACTTTGCAACTTTGCAGTAAGGTGGTGGGCAGGCATTGTATCCTTCTTGAAATTCCATCTTAGTGGGAATAGAGTGGATGATGTTAGAAAATTATGAAGGCAGAAATATTTTCTTATGTTGATAATTACTTGTGATATCTTTGAGTTCTTATTAACTTTCTTATGTTCTTCTTTTATCTTTGTTTCATCAAGCAATTATCAAAAGCAAAACACGAAGATCAAAAGGCACCAGATGTAGGCACTCTGCTAGGGCTAAAACCCCTATATAGGAGAAAACCCAATCAAACTCTTCCACTAGAAAATTCAAGTTGAGATAGACGTGTTGAAAAATGTAACTAGTATCGGTCTTCATAATTGTACTTGAGCCATGATGTAATGTATTTACGAAAAGAAAGAAAAAGAAATTTTATTATTAAATAAATTGACTTATTAAAGCATGGTTTCATGCTTGGGTCATTTGTTTTTAGGTTAAATTCTCCATTGAAGGCTTCTAGGGTTTATGTAAAGTGTTCTCGTACATGTCATATTGTAAAAGACCCTTCTTGGTCTCTATTTGTCAAAGAAGAAATTCATTTGATTGTATTTTAGGTCCTCTAGACCTCCTCCACCAAGTCGGCCTCATACAGGGGAACTCGACCTCACAAGGAACCTATATATTGGAGCAACTCGACCTCATTTGAAGCACCAACTCAACAAGTTCAATCTGTAATTTCTGGGCTAAGAAAAAGTGCAAATTTCAAGGGAAGAAGTGGAAAAGTCTAGTAAAGAAGGCAACCAACATCTTGTGCAAGAATCCTCAATTTCTCTCTCTTACCTCACACGTGCAAAGTTTTGGATTGTTGTTGGGGGCCGAAATTATGCAGTTGCTATCAAGGCTGAAATTCTGAAGCTTCTAGTGAAGTTGGGGTCGAAATTTCTAAGTTGTTGTTGGGTTGTTGCTGCTAGACAATACGAGACTATTGAAGGTTGATATATCTCATTGGAATGCTGACTTGGTGGAGAAGGAAGGTCTGTAGGTCTAAATTCTTGGTTTATCTCAGCGTGAATTATTGAAGGAAGAGTTCTTGACTGGGTTTTCCCCTACATAGGGGTTTTAGCCCTGGCTGAGTGCCTACATCTGGTGTCCATTGATATTCATGTTTTTCTTTTGGTAATTGCTTGATGAAACATAGATAAAGGAAAAACATAAAGAAGTTAATAAGAACACTAAGATTTCACAAGTAATTATCAACATCAAAAGATATTTCTACCTTTCGATTTTTTAACAAGACCAAGACCCTAGACCCAAAGACCTTCCTCCTCCACCAAGTTAGCCTTCCAATACGATTCAACAAACTTCAATAGTGTTTTATTGTCCAACAACTTCAGCCCAATAACTCCAAAATTTCAGCCCAGCTATAGTACTGCAACTTTGGCCTTTCTAGTAGCTTAGTAGCTTCACACGTGAGAGAGGGAGAGAGAATTTCGACTTCTTGTTCTTGATAGAGACCTCCTTCTCCTTCACTAGCCCTTTCCACCTTCTTCCTTGAATTTCACACTTTTTACCGCTCCCAACAACTGCGGATTGAACTTGGTGAGTGTGTGCTCCAAATGAGGTCGAGTTGCTGCCTTTAGATAGGAGATTATGCCCCTCAGTTAGGCTGACTTGTCCAATTTGAGGTTGACTTGGTGGAGGAGGCCTAATTGACGTATTTTACATTAAAACAAAATTATTTCTTTACAAATGAAGCCCAAGAAGGGTCTTTTACATTATGACATGGACAAGGACATTTGACATAAACCCTAGAAGCCTTCAATGGAGGCTTTGACCTAAAAACAATTGACCCAAGCATTAAACCCTTTCTTTAATAAGTCAATTTCTTTAATAATAAAATTTATTTTTCTTTATTTTGACAAATACATTAGATCATGACTCAAATACAATTATGTAGGCGGGAACTAGTTACATTCTTCAACATTCCCTATTAACTAGGGAGGTATTCGTAATTACATAAGGTACATGGAAGATCTCAAAATGATATGCTCTATGAAGAGTCATAGCACACGCAGTGCTATAGATTAGATACCTGACCAGTGTACTCTAATCGGGTGGGACTAATATGGACTCAAGCTTTAGCCACTGTAGGTACTATCAGGCTTTTAAGCTCTATTGCCAACCCAGGGATATAGGCATGTATCCAAGGTTGGAGTTCCATGACCAATGCCACCCTCCCTACTTCGGGATCTAAACATCAACACATAGGTCGGCCATATGTCCTCCCAAGCATTTTTCCATAAGATGCTTCATCTCTACTAATCAACTAAATCAGATATAACCACCAATCCAAGCATGCCTCAAACGTTCAATCTTTTATGGAGAGATCCTGCACAATCAAAACTCCAATGAGTAATAAACTTTCAAATGTATATACAAGTAAACACAAACCTTTGGGGTCTTGATACTTTCTCATGCTGCTTATATCATCATCAAGTTATCCAATTACATCTTGTCGGAAGCTTTCTTCTTTCACTTCTTCAGCAACATCAAATACAACCTTAGTACTTCTCAAGTCTTTTGACTGCAAATTTATGAATCACGAACATTCATCTGTAGTACTTTCATTGATTTGGTTTCATTCTTACTTCAAGGTATTCATTGTCATAATACGCCCTCCCTATCAACTAAGGAGATATACTCTTTCTTCTATCGAGGCCCCCTCTCAACTTGGGGAGATCAATAACTTCATAACATCGGATAAAATTCATCCTTTCAAGGCTTTATCCATGTCTTCATCATTATTAGATTTTCCTTCATCATGCTCATTATCATATTCAATTACAAACATCTCCAACATCTTGAAGATTATGTACCTACAGATCTTTAACAACAAGTACAACCAAACACAAATATACATAAGCATGAAGTTAACTATATCAATGCCATTATAATATAAGCATCAAAACATTCAAACTTGAGGCACTAAATACCTAAACTTGGTTAGGTTCATAATCAACAAGGGTCACATTTTACATACTATACTTCAATATCTTGCTAAGGTTTTTCCATAAACCCTAAACTCCATCTTCGAGACAAATTCTTAGATATCAACAATTAAATAACAATCCAATCATAGTATTATACATCTAGGGTTTCAAAAATATGCTTTTACATGTCAAATTCTACTAGGATTTGTTGCAAACCCTAGATTTTATCATCAAAACTAAATCATTTTGGTAAACAATATCATCATATCCTATAATATCAATCTCTACTAGGGTTTTGTTAAAAACCCTAGATTTTACAAACAAAAACATGAGCCTCAACAATTTTTTTTCCCATGGAAAAATCATAATCTTTCATTATGTGGAAAAATTACATGTAGTAGATGCCCAAGGCATATGCGAGTACTGTTGGTCCATGACCATTTCAAAACCAGCTATGTTAAAAAATATAAATGGCCAAACGATTTCCTGTAGGATTGTTTAGAGATCCCTGTACATATTCAGATTGTTTATTTATATATCAGAAAAAATAAATATATACATGTTTTAGATAAAGCTATGATAAAACAACTAAAAATATATATATTTAGGGCCTTTCCACCCTATGGTAATCCTGGTCTATATATGGCCTGTGGTGGTATTGGTAGAATTATGCTCTTGTCTATTCAGAGATTATCCACAAGCCTCACATATACATATCTAGGATGCATTATCATATAGTAGAGACTTATATCAAATTTCAATACTTACTTGGGCAAACCCTAGATACAAACATTAATATACCAAAGTTAGATGTGCAACAATTTCAATCAATTTAGGGTTTTGATTATGCAGAAGAATACACACCTAGGGTTTCATTCCTAGGACCTTATTTTAGCTAATACAAGGGTCTTGCTCATAAACCCTAATTCATCACAACCTTAAAATCTAGGATTTCAACTTATTAACAACAAACCCTAACTTATCAAAATCTTAAAGATCTAAGGTTTCAGTTTATAATTTGGACAATAAAAACAACCCTTAAAAGACTAGGGTTTTTGCTAAAACAATATCAAAACTTTAAGCATAAAAGGAATAGAGTTTTCATCATAGTTTCTAGATTTCATCAACAACCCTAAGAAGACTAGTGTTTCAACATTATTGGTAACACACCATAAGCACCAAAAGGATAGGGTTTTATAGTGAACCCTAAAGGTTAGGGTTTCACAAGAATGATCAAATGATAGTATAACAAGGGTAGATTCAATCTAATGATTAATCACCCTAACAAGAATCTTTTTTATTCAAAGCCCTAGACATAACAATGCTAGTAATGTAAAGCAAATTTCAAAAGAGAATTAACATACCTTGTCTCTAAAGAGAATCTTGTGACAAATCTTGTAGTCTAAGACATATCATGAATTGTTCTTTATAAAATCTTGTAGGACATCAATTCTTGAAGGGCTTCCTTTGCAACAAAACTTCTTCCATGCTTCAATTCTCCTCCATAACGTTTATGTATTCTTCAATCTTTCCTACCAAGGAAAATATAAGAAACAATTATTAGCATACAATACAAACAAATCTTGATGTGAGGAGGAAACCAAACATGAAAAGATGAAACAAAGAACAAAATACTTGTCTTTTGGTAAAATGGTGAAGGCTCCCTCTTAATCCAATCCTTTTGAGAGATACCTACAACTTATCAAAATAATTCAAGAATTTTCTAACAAGATATGTTGGACCTACAAACTAGAAATCAAAACATAAAAGAAAATAATGCAAAACTTAAAATAGAAGGATATGCGAGAGATAGTATCCCCTATGAGTCTTTGGCAAATAAATCTTTGATTTTGGATTCTTCAGTGTTGTTTCTCTTAGGTGGAGCTTCATCGGCAATATTCACATGTTCTCTTTCTCTCTTCCTATTCCTTGGATCTTTAGGACAATGACTTTTGTAGTGACCCATCTTATCACAGTTGTAGCATTCAACCTTTGATAGGTCAACTTTCTTCTTTGGTCCTTTGAACTTCTTGAAGGTTCCCTTCTTCTTGTGATGAGCAGAATAGCAATTAGAGGTGTTTTGTTCTTCATCCTCCTTCTTGTTGGTTACTAATGATATTCAAGCTTCTTCTTGACTACATGCATTCCACATTTGTTTGAATGTTGGAATATCCTTCCAACTATTAATTCCTAATGCAAAAACACCCAAGATTTTAGTAGTCCTAGAAGAGCAGCGATGGTGAGCTCTTTTTCTGGTACAACTTCATCTATTGCTTGGAGTTCATATCTTATTCTGGATATCCTTACAAAGTAGGATGATACAGTATCATCTCTTGTCGTCTTTATTGTCCTTAGTTCATTCTTGAGGCTTGCTATTTGACCAATATTTTTTATGGTGAACAATTTGGAGAGAGCTTCCTACATTTCTTGAGCGGAGACTATGTTGGATATGTATGGAATTAGGTTTACTCCATCTACTATTAAATTCATGGCCATATTTTGGTTTCTCTAAACTAATTTTTCTATGCTTCATCTATAGGCTTCTTGAATTTTCCTTAAACAAGGTCCAAAACTTTGTGCTTAGCAAGGATACGATTTATCCTCTTTTTCCATGCTCTGTAATTGGAGGCTCCTTCTAGTTTGTTTTCTCCCTTCATTGATTTTTTCATATTTCTATCTTCTACTTTTCCTTGAAACCCTTTTTCTTATATCTCTGTTTTCAATAGATCTTCAGTCTGCCATTTGTCTTTTTCTTAGAAAATCAAAAAGGCAGAAAGATTTTCTTATGTTCATAATTACTTGTGATATCTTTGAGTTCTTATTAACTTTCTTATGTTCTTATTTTATCTTTGTTTCATCAAGCAATTATCAAAAGAAAAACATGAAGATCAAAACACACCAGATGTAGACACTCTGCCAGGGATAAAACCTCTCTATAGGGGAAAACCTAATCAAACTCTTCCACTCGCAAATTGAAGTTGAGATAGACCAAGACCCTAGACCCAAAGACCTTCCTCCTCCACCAAGTCAACCTTCCAATACGATTCTGCAAACTTTAGTAGTCTTTTCTTATCCAGCAGCTTTAGCCCAACAACAATCCATAATTTTTCCCCTTAGCAACTCCAGAATTTTGGCTCAGCTATAGTACTGCAACTTCAACCCTTCCAACAGCTTAGAAGCTTCGCATGTGAGAGAGAGAGAGAGTTTTGACTTCTTGTGCTTGACAGAGACCTCCTTTTCCTTCGCTATCCCTTTCCACCTTCTTCCTTGAATTTCTCACTTTTTACTGCTCCCAGCAACTGCAGATAGAACTTGGTGAGTGTGTGCTCAAAATGAGATCGAGTTGTTGTCTTTATATAGGAGATTATGCCCCTCAATTAGGCTGACTTGGTGGAGGAGGCCTAATTGACCTATTGTACATTAAAAAAAAAAAAATCTTTCTTGACAAATAAAGCCCAAGAAGGGTCTTTTACATTATGACATGGACATTGACACTTGACATAAACCCTAGAAGCTTTCAAAGGAGGCTTTGACCTAAAAACAATTGACCCAAGCATGAAACCCATGCTTTAATAAGTCAATATCTTTAATAATAAAACATTTCTTTCTTTCTTTCTTTTGACAAATACATTACATTATGAATCAAATACAATTATGAAGACTGACATTAGTTACATTCTTCAATAGATGAGATTATTTCAGCATAACTTTTTCTTCCGGAATAAATTAGAATTGATTATAAATTTAGCCAATCTTTAGGAACGTTTAGTATACCCTTCATGTTTTCTGCACAATGTTTATTGAATACCTTTTATATACTTCCTTTCACTTCTATATAAGGTGTCGTTTGTAGTGTTATTTTCAAGACACACTTAGTTATCATTCCTTTTCCAGACATTCTATAATTTTGGCTTGACATTTTCCAATTTGCCATCATCAAAATCCAGCCATAAAATCTTTGTTGAAATTACAATTTTCGATTGTTAAAAGCTTTGTTTTTAATCCAGAAAGGAATTCAACACCCTCAAATACCCCACTGCAACTTGATTTTGCAATGTCAACAAGTAATATCTGCAATTCCTCAATACAAAACGATGTGTATTTGACCAAAAAAAAGAAAGAAAAAGAAGAATATGAAAGTGCTTACTTTAAACTCAAGAGAAGCAATACAACCTTCTTGAAGGCAACCGGACTGAAGAGGTCAGGCACCACAACCAGCACACTTGCACAGTCAACAAATCACGAGGGTTGAACCAATGATCAGAAGCAGTTCCGTTTTGCTAATCTGCCACTATAGGTTCTCCCAGGACTTGTACCCATCCCTAGATGTTCATTTATGTCTTCAGGGAAATCGAACTTTGGTGGATTGGCCTAACATGCCACCATGTTCACTTTGAAGTATGATTAGATTGGCTTCTTCAACGACATTGACTTCTTCAGATCAAAGGTCTCTTCGTGTAGATTATATGGTAACTATTTTTAAAGATGCTTGGGATCTTTGTGTAGATTATATGCTAACTATTTCTAAATATGCATGGCCTCCTGATGAGCATCGAAAGTATATGCATTGGCTACATCCCCTATTATGTTTGCCCTCTCTAAGCACTGCCTACCTAAACTTTTCACAAGAGGAAGTCCCAGAGCTGTTTAAGGTAGGATTAGTTGAGGAAACATTAGCGTAGCCACATCCTCTCTACTGTTATGATGGACACAATATGGAGGCCATCCCTCAGGACATATGCCTCTTGTCTGGTAAACTGGTCTGAATCAATTCTGACTCAAAGAAAGATTTCTTCTCTGTTTCAATACATTACCTTACAGTTTTCATGAAGTGGATTTTAGGACAAGGGCATGCAGAACTTACTAATAACTAATAAGTTTCTTTCCTTGAGACGATGTTCACACATGACCATCAAGCTCAGATTCCTCGGTGGTGCATTTGTTTCCACTGATAGAGAGAGAGGAAGATGGAGATTTCCATCCTTAAGTTAGGCGTCCTTGACATAAAGTACGCATAGGCATCAGATGCATTTTTAGAACAGTGATAAAGTACCAAAATCATAAAGCACAACGTCAAGTGACATAAAGTTTAGCATCAATAGTGTGCTTTTAACTCTGAAAATACATTATTAAACCGCAGTATCCTGTTCGTCTAAGAAAGCACTCGTGTATTACAATTACAAATATTCCCTATTAAACAGATTTTAATGGTAAATTCACAGATATTCCCTATTAACTTTACAGATTTTAATGTTAAAAAAGATGACAACAATTAATGTAAATAATAATTATCTTTTAAAAATTTATTTTACTGTTTAGTCAGTTTTTATAACGAAATATTTATTAATGTTATAAAAGATGATAATAATTAATGTAAATAATAATGGAGTTGTTTTTAGTGCGACTTTTTGGAAGCTTTTAGGGTGGGTTTTTCCGGTCTAATTTTTCTAAAATCCGCAAGAATTGATTGAAATCACAAGTTTGATGGGTAATCCTGTGCAATCAAAGTGCCATAAGGGTTTTCCAGAGTGCTGAATCCATATATACAGTCAAAAAACTAATTTAAATAACACAAATCAAGATTTCACCTCAAATTTCTCCACCGGATTTCAGTACCGGAAAGTCCAAAAAGTCGCACTAAAGACAACTCCAATAATAATTATCTGGGCAAATTTACTTTATCCTTTAATCAGTTTTTATAAGGAAAGGAAGTTTATCTAAAAAATTAGCCCATATTAATTGGTGATTGCCCAAAAGGCTGTGTGTAACTTGGAGAGTCATTTTGAGCAATAAGAGAATTTCAATCCCTTGCCCTGTGGAGATTTCCTTGATACACGGTTAAGGTTTCACCACTTAACTCCTGTTAATTTGTGTGATTTTAGTTCCTATTTTTATACACTTCTTTCTTGTTTGAATGATTAATTACTCAAAATAACCAACAATTAACAATGTGTATTATCTTGATTAGCAGCCCAAGACAGAGCGACAAAGGAGATGAATTACCTTGTGGCAACTCATCCTTATGCTAGACAGGATCCGTATGATGACTGGGACTGAGATTGGAGAGGATCTTACGATGACTGGGACCGAGATTGGTACATTGTTGAGACTAAAGTAACTGAAGGTGTTACTGATTTGGTTGATGTCTTTGTGTATTGTCCGAGTAGTTTTAAGTTTGGATTTGGTTAGTACTGTGTTACAGTCACATTTGGGAGCATATTTTCACTTACGGGTACTGGGCTTGTCGGTACTAGACTTTTGATATTGTGTTTTCTCAACCATTAAATATGACCAATGTTTTGAGATCCATCAATATCAATATCTAAAGGCTTTTAGGATTCACAGTGGAATCAGAGTTTTGAGTTCACAAGGAAAATCAAGTTGAATAATTTTTAATAATGAAAAGCCTGGGTAATGTGATGTCCATGGTTTAGATCTTTTGTATAATTGTGTTGCTACATGATTCTGACATCTTTTTGTTGCAAGTATTTATTAACTGTTCCTTTATATATTCAAGATATGTTATCCGTGTAATTTGAATGCAATACTCTTTGGATTAATCTCAAGTTGAAATTTTTGTCATAATAAAAAGCCCAGATCATGTGGTCTCTACGGTTCAAATCATTTGTATAATTGTCTTGCTATGTAATTTTGATATCTTTTTGTTGTAACTATTTTATTGACTAGAGATTGCTTGTATTTATTGAAACATAGTTTAAGATATGTTTTCCATGCAAGTTGAATGGAGTGCTCCTAGGATTGAGGTCATGAATTCCTCTTCTTGTTGAATGATTTTCCATTGAAGAGATCTAATGAGAAGGCCTGGTTATGATGTTGAAGCAAACCAAAATACGGCTATGTGCTACTTCTGTTATAAATCTTCCATAAGCAACAAAAAATTGTAAAATTTTTTACTGAGCTGAATGTTATTATGGAGATGGTAATAAATTTGATCAGGGCACTATTATTTAAAATTCCCAGTAGAGTAAATAATGAAGATAATCTGTAGCATTACCCTAGAATCACCATAAAAGACTGAGCAGTAGACTGAAATATAATTGACTAATGAAAATATTGACAACTTATCATCCTTTATCGGCAGGAATACACGATAGGTAGCCTTGTCTGACAACTCACTTGATCAAAATCATAAAATCTATTTTCCTCCAAAGCTTGAGATCATTCACAATACCCTGGTAATTGTGAATTCACACAGATACCAGAATTCAGCACTGTTCTTACTGTCTACATTTGTTTTTTCCTGACATTTGATAATGCTTTAAAAATAAAAATAGAACCCAATATGCTTGAAAAGTAGAGCCTATGTGAGAAATGGTTTATTTATTTAACAGCATGTCCATTTTTTTTGTTTGAATTGTTAATCCACCCTTTTGGTATTAGCTTGTTCAGAACATCAAATTATTTTGCACATCACCAAGAAACAGGGGTGTCATTAGCTGGTTTCCACAGTAAGAACGGCTCTCGTTGCGTGCGTTGCGTGTACCATGGACAAGGGAGGAGAACAATGGCCTTGGACCCTAAACCAAGGCCATTGAAGGCCCTGCACCACTAAAAAGTCATTTTTAGGGATCTCTTGTCCTCTTTGTGCAACATCAACGCTATTCAGAAACCAGAATTGTCACTCTACAAAGTGTAATTAGCCCCAAAAATCTATATATACATGTACATAGGCCCTCCCCCTGTACTTTATATATTTCTGTTGAGTACAGATAAATGTTTTCACGTGAAATGTGCTATGGCTTCGTGATTGAAACCCTGACGTCTGTGTTTTATATCATAAGGATTATATTTACTTTATTTTTAGATTATATATTTATGTTGAGTGTAATTGGCATGTAATGGTTCATTATTGTTGTTTAATGCGAGACCATATGGTTGGTTAATATAATATAATGAAATGAAATGATATTATGTTGAGTGTAATGGCTTTGTATTGGTTCATTATTGTTGTTTAATGTGAGATCATATGGTTGGTTAATATAATATAATGAAATATGGTTGGTTAATATAATATAATGAAATGAAATGATATTTTAATGTCTACGAGATTAAAAATAGTAATAGTCTATGGGATCATCTGTTTCTTGTTTTTTGCCTTTTGCAACTAAATCTTTTTTTATTCAAATTGATGATGAGCTGGCCCAACCTCAACCTTCCAACAATTCCCTTGCGAAAAAGACAATGCCAAGAAACGATGCTAACATATCCCCATAACTTTCTCAGATATCTTTGAATGCATCACATTCTCAAATGAAATGTTTTTCCGATTCCACTGCACTAGACGTGTAAAATGTACAAACTCGTTCTTCCTAAGCTTCTTTAGCCCTTTTCCATGGCCCAGTTTCACACCGAAGTTGATGCGAGTTGGTTCTTAATTGAGCAATAAGAATCTTTGCCCTCCATGGAATGCTAGCTCCAATGATTTCTTTTTGTTGTAGATCACGTAGGGTTGAATTCATCAATGTAATAATTCTTCTTTCTGCCCAACTATTTTCCCCATACTCGTTTATGAAACTTCTCCATAACAAAATTTTTTAGCTCCTTGCTATTTGTGGGATACGCATTGAGGTAGATATTCCATTTTTGCATCCATGTGTGGTTATGTCTCATCCATGTTTTCTTTCTTTCACTCATGCCTTCATTGAAGATAACATTAGGCCATCTCCCTACTCCCATTTGCTCAATTCTTTTTAGATATCTTTGAGCCACACCATAGCAATTGCTTCTATGGGAGTTCTCTTGTTTTATTTAACATTATCTCATAAGGTACTGAACTTTTCATTTTAAACTTGCTCATGATCAAGCATTTTTAGATTTTCTCAATTTGTTTCCATTTTGAAACGGGGTGTGCTAGCCCACAATTCACACCCTTATGTTGTCGAAGTATAAATAACCATGTAATCATAATGTTGTGTAATACAAGCATGTATTTAATTGTGGTTATTGTTTAATGTGTTAATACATTGTTGCTTCAATGCTCTAAGCTGCCAAATGTAGATGGTCATATCTAAATTGGTTTATAAATTTCAATGTGTTATGTTTTATACATGAAATGAATAGCATACCTAGTGTCTCCAAGCCCAGATTAGTCATTTAATTGAATCTGATTTTTATTTTTTGTTTTCATTTCTTCGTGCTTATCATGTCCTTTGCTATAAATAATGTATTTCTAATGTATATATTTGTATTTCTTTGCTGATGTAAATTTTTTCCTTATATGCCCACATTATAAAATACCCAAAAAGCACGAAAAATATATATATATAAACCTATAGTTGTAAATTCTGAGCACACTGTCTCATTATCTCATTGAGATAACGAGATTTGAGAAGTTGAATTGTTAAGGCTTTAACAAACTTAAAAAACCATCAACATCTTTTGGCGACTCCACTGGGCATCGATTCATTCCTTCAATCCCTTCAAATCTTGTCAATTCCATGACTATCCAATTTTCGAAAAACCCATTCCTTACTCTATTTCATTCTCCAAAATTCAACCTCTAATGAGGAGCGTGCTAGGAAGTGGGTCATTATCTCCCTAGACATTGATTTGGAAGAACAAAGAGAAGCCTTGCGAGACAAATTTGTCAATGTGAACACCCAAATCATTTATAGCCTATCGAGATCATTTAACTCACGAAAATCCAGTCCAAATTGTAGCTTGGTCTAATTCCCCAATTGAATGATCAAAGGAACATTGCCAGTTCCATGCTTAATTTTATCTAAAATAAAGCATCCAATATCCAGCAATTGAATCGGCATTGGTCTGTTATGGCTCGTGAGTTTGACGAAGTTGACGAATTGTGAGATCTTAATTAACCAACAACATGAACATGAACGACAATCCCCATCAATGATTTTGCATGAATAGTGGGCCTTAGTCTTCCCAATGCCTTAGAGGTGATAGAACGAATACACTCCCATTATCAAGTCGTGGGATTGTTTTAGAAGTCGAAGCTCATCGTCATTTCCTTCAAAGTCTCACATGTTCATCTCGAACCACCTTACTAACTAAGCCAGTCATATATGCAACATAGGGTCAAACTTCAATGGGGACCCAAGGATTCACCTCCTCTGGATCTTCTTCCTTCAGTTTTGGTTCTATTACTACTCCAACTATTTCAGTTGGATCTATTAACTCATCTTTCAATCCTCAGTGATCCAACACTAATCCAGCCAAGGTTATCCGAAAATTTGGACTTTTCAATTTGAGGAAGATGCTACTGCAACTCCTTGGAATATTCAATCTCCATTGAATCTTGATCTTGTGAACGCTCCTCCTCTTATGTTTAAGGAATATTTACCCAAGTTCTCTGCCGGTAGTACCATTACTGCAAATGAGCACTTAATCACCTTTTCAAATGCTTGCCACAATATTGGGGAAAATGATAACAATACATGTATGTGATTTTTCATCAACTCTCTCTCCAGCAAGGTTGTCATTGATTTCTTTGAGTTGCCTCCAAATATAATTAGTACTTGGGATGAAATTTTCTATTGGTTCAAATCCACTTATGGTGAACCTCAAAGTATGATTGACCTTTTACGTGATTACAATAATGTTTCTTTCCCAAAAGGAAAGAACATGGAGAACTTCAATCTTTGTTTTACCAAACTTTATAATCATATTCCTGAGATCATCCGTCCACATAATCAAGCTGCAATGATGCATTATTTCAGTGTATTACCCCCTCCTTATCGCCAATGGCTAGAAGAAAAGGACACTACTAGTCTCAAATATTCCTTGCAAATATGCCAAGAATATGAGAAACTTCAAAGAACATGTATACCTCTCAAAAGTCAAAAAAATAAAACAAATATGACCTTGATCTTACAACTCATGCAAGACATGAGTAACAACTTGATTTGATACGAACGAAGGCAACTCCCAACCTGAAGCTTCCACATCTAGGAATGTGCATGTAGCTAAGCAAGTCTATCAACCTGTTCCTCTCCTCTCTTGCCAATGGTGTGATTTTTTTTTAGGAATACCATTATGGGAAGACATGTCAGATTCACATGAGTACTAGATATAAAATATTTGGTAAAAAGCCTAACACTCTTGCGGTTAACCTTGATTGGGATGATGAAGAAGATGTTCTAGCCCTAGAAACTAGAAGTGCTCATAAAGCTCATACCACTAAAGAACAATATTCTAAGAAATAGTTAAATAAATTTTCCTCATATCCCGCTCACAACCATTCATCTGTAAATACTCCCATGCATTTCTACTCAAATTGTACATTCCTCTCCTTCCTCTTGTTCATCTTCGTTGCCTAGATTCAACATCTTGAATCAAATGGCCAACATTAAGGTTGATGTTTCATTACTTAATATCGCAACTAAAAATATTTCTTGAAGGGAAAATTCCTGCTCCAATCAATTACTTAGAAGTGCAACCTAAAGAAACCCATCAGAAAACCAATTTCACCACTAATAATCCTTCCAGTCCTTTTATGACCTCTCCATTCTATGTATCCATGAAAATTCTTGATAAAATTGCTCATTTTTTCTTAGTAGACGAAGGGTCTAGACCAAATGTTATGCCTAAGATTGTCACGGAGGAGCTTGGTCTTTAGTGTACCAATGATACCCCCAAAAGATAGTAGGTTTCAACGACTCACTACAAGAATCCATTGGTATAATAAAAAATGTTACCTTGATTATTTGTGCTCACTAGAAATAAGGACTACCTGTAACATAGTGGTGATGGACGTACTAGTTTCAAACTATTTTATCATATTAGGAAGAGATTGGAAAGTTTGCACAGGTGGATACTTATCTTTCGATGGAACACACATGACCATTCTCAAAAATGCTAAAAATATTATTTTATGTAAGAAGGGTTGGATCACTCCTTTCATCGAAGGTATACCTCAACTTAATGTTATTTTTTGTTGAAAAGGAAATGGGTGTTTACTCTCTCTTTATAGAGGAAGATGTCCCCCAACCTAGCGCACCTCAAACGGATGATCAACTTTGGTATATACATTTCGATGGTGCCTCATATCGTGAAGGAAATAGTGCTGGCATTCTCTTATATTCACCTCAAGGTAAATTGCACCAATATGCCTTTAGACTTGAATTTTATTTTACTAATAATATCATTGAATTTGAAGCCCTTCTTCTTGGAATTGAACAAGCTCTTGCATGATGATGCAAATCTTTGACAGCTTATGGCGATTCCAAACTTGTTGTCAATCTTATCAAGAAATTTTATTCCCCCAGTAACAAGTTAATCAAACATTACACTCAATTGAATTAGAAAAAAAAATATCTCTATTGAATGCCTTTAACATTACTCATGCTTGTAGAGGACTTAATTATTTAGTTGATCAATTAGTTGCTTATGCTTCAAGTCTCGTCAAATCTTACTTTACAGGCCTGATTGTGTACTCCAATCTTTGTACATGTCTCGTCTTCCTAATAATGAAGAAGACTAGTAACTCTTCTAAGATGACAAAAGCATTTGTGCTTTTATTCAAAATCAACGAATCAATGATAATCAAATCATATCTCTAAAGGACAACAAGTATCCTTATGGAATCTCTCCACTGGAAAGTTCCTTCTCTCACAATGATGTTCCTTCATTAAAGAATAATTATGTATATTAGTCAAAGAGGAAAATTGCAAAACCTTCTAGCATTAGAACCCCTAATGATCTCAAGCTTTTACAAATTGGGGCTCACTATACAAATCAACAAAAATAAAAGTTCATTTACCTTTTCAAGGAATTCTTTGATGTATTTGCCTGGTCATACAAGGATCTTTGTGGCTTTTATCTTGACATTATACAACACATTATTTTGATCAAACAAGATCCCAAGCCTGTGAGGCAAAGGAAAATACTTGTTAATGATGCACTTGAAGCTACCATTTGGAAAGAAATAGAGGAAATGCTTAATGTTCACATCATCGTCCCTATTAAATATTCTAAATGGGTAGCAAACTTGGTCTCAGTGAGGAAGAACAATCGGGATATCCATTTATGTGTTGATTACCAATATTTCGACAAAGTTAGTGTTAAAGGCATTGATTTTCCCCTACCCAATATAGATCAAATTCTGCGATAAATTTGAGGATCCCAGATGATGTCGCTTTTGGATGGCTTCTCTAGTTACAACCATATACACTTGAAGAAGTATGATAAATTTAAAACCACTTCCATGACTTGTTGGGGCACCTTTGCCTATGAATGCATACCTTTCGACTTAATTAACGTGGGTGCTACCTTTCAAAGAGCCATGCATTTGTATTTTGACAATCGCATCAAGAATATTATCCAGATCTATGTCGATGATATGACTGTTTATTCTAAGTCTCAAACTAATCACTTCGATCATCTTAAATGTGTCCTTCTTTGTTTTATATGATTCTGTATCCCTCTCAATCCCAAGATTTTTTTTTTTTGGTGTTACAGTTGGTAAATTATTGGGAGATGTCGTTTCAGAAGGAAGTATCAATATTGATACTAACAAAATCATTGCAATGAAGAATCTTCCAACCCCAAATTCTAAAAGGTAATTTCAATCTCTTATGGGTAAGATCAATTTTTCCTAAATTTCATAAACGATTTTGCTAAAATTGTGAAACCTATCCATAATATAACAAAGCATGATCATGAATTTAAATGGAATGATTTTACTCAACAAGTTTTTATCCCCATCAAACAAGAAATTGCCTCTATACCTATTTTAGATAAACCTAACTTCACTAAAGACTTAATTATTTATAGAAACACAACCAAAGAGGTTATTTCTAACATCCCCATGCAAAACGATGATCAAGGGAAAGTGTTAGAAACCAAGACAATACTGAGAGGGGAGGTGAATTAGTATTGTAGGGAATTTTAAAAATTCTCTTACTTATAAACAATATTAGGACACCATAAAAGGTTCAACAATCAATACATTTGAGCATGACAAAAAATAATAGCAATAACACAAGGAACACACAAATTTTTTCAAATTGTACTTCAATTCCTTCTCAAGGAAAGCTACAACTTGTTACAATTTTTTTTTGCTACAACCAGTAGGAAGCTACAACTCCCTAATTTATCAGCTACAACTAAATGGAGCTACAACCCCAAATATTTACTACAACCTACTCGAACGAGCTACAATTCCTTATCTATAAGCTACAACTTGCTTGACATCAATGATTCATTTTTAATCCATTTTTATACTAGAACCATGAATGCTAACTCAAAAATAAATTAATTTACCTCTCAAGAACTAACCAACACACTTTCAACAATCTTTGATTACTGAACACACCAACAACAACAATTATCCTTTACTCGCACCCTGCTCAAAAAATTTCCCACCAAAATCTATATGACCCGCTCAATCAATTATGTTTATAAAGAAAATGGGTTGATATTTTTAGCTTATGTTCTTTTTGGTTAACTTAACTTGAATCCTTGCATGAGCCTTTAAGTTTTTCCTATGTCCTCTTTATTTCAATCTTCTAAATCTTCTCTTCAAGTTATCATACCATGACACTTGTTTCTGTAAGTTAAACTAATTGAATCTGCTAATTTTGCTTATTCTGGCAGTTTATCAAGGTTTAGCAAGACGTTTCACTCCAATTCTAAGTTTGGTTGCCAGTGATTTTGGAAAAATGCCAAAAACTCCGCCTAGCTCATCCATGTCGCCAAATATAGCCTTTAGCTTCTCGCTTTGTATTTCATCCTTTTTTAGCTATAAGTCTACGCATCGTGACCTTATCTTTAAGTCTAAGCACTTAAATATTTGCCTCCTGCCTTTGGTTCATAAACTCCACACCCTTGGTCTTTGCTACTGCGCGAAACCTTGTGTAGGAGCATATATCTAGCCCTGAATGTTTTTGTTTTGCACCTTTAAAATACCTATAGGACTATGTCATAGCGATGAGATATCCCAATGTGGCTTGAATTTCCACTTCTCCCATTGGTTGATGCTCTACTCTATATGATGTTGACATGTTCCACAACCTCATCACCCCATTACTTCTTTTGTGCTCTTCTATTTTCCTTCTGGGGTCATGCCACATGGATGACGTGTTTCGATGGGGATTTCCATTGCATTTGTGCCCAATCACTACCAGTTCCGGGATGAGTTGACTCTAACAATGACCACATCAACCCGACACCTAGTCACCCATCAATCTTTCCCATGCATCACTCAAACCTTTCGAGTTCTGGGCTACCAGATGACATCATGTTCTCATCATCAGGGATGCCTAGCACCTCTAGAGTGGTGACATGTGTCACACATAAATGAACCATTCGGGTACCCTCAAATCTGCATGACATGTGGCCACCTCTCATTGGCCCGGTGTTGACATCATCATCGACCATTCATATGTTTCCATGTAGCCCACTTAAACCATCCTGACGCTTAACTTTTATGTGCTCTTTTAACCTCTGGCATCAACCCTGCAGGATGAGCTATCACAAGGCTCCAACTTCGACTAATAATTTGTTGTCATGTGTCCCCTGTCATAGGAGAGATAAAGGGTCCATGCCTTTGAATTCTCATTGAATTCCTTTAATAACAAAAACATCGAGTCCAAGCTTGTATCTTGTTGCATTGCAGCCACATTGCCTAGTCCTTTGAGAAACCCTCTTGTAGTTTACACCAACCCTTGCTAGTTGTTTGTGGTATTGAGAGGGGGGATGTCAGAATGAACTTCCTTCGTTGATCAATTAATTGGTGATATTTGCAAACAACCCAATCCGACACCCCTCTGCACTTTAACTAACGTGTTGTGGACCATATCATAACTGTCTTTGATTCACTAGTGGGACATGTGGGGCTCGTTCCGCCATCAAACATGCTCGATGTTTAAACAATTGCTTATTTTTTGTGCTCTTTGAATCCTCCAGGGCAGCCTTTGCAGGATTAGTTGTCAAGTGTGGTCCTCCCACTTTAAACTTGCACCAATAATAAATCTTGAGACTGTCGTTTTCAGGCCTCCTCCACCCTACTAACGCCATCCTACTTCCTTCTTAGTGCATTGCTCTAAATCCTTCTAAGGAATCCTCATCGGGCTAAACTATTATGTGGGCTCTACCTTTGGCCAATAATAATGCTTCCATTGTTGCATTGTCTACTTCCACGTCTGCCCAGAGCTCTGTTTGGTCACTTTGCTAAAAAAGTATTTGCCCATTTAGGCAGACCGCCAGGCTAACTTGCTTCGAAGGGTCCTTCAACCAACTTTAACTTTGCACATTTGACTTTTAGAGTTCTTCAACTTTGACTCATCATAACTTATTATCTAGGAGGCCATTTTCAATCTCCCACATACCATTGGGAAGCTCTTTCAAATCTCTAGTCATTTGGTTGGGTTCCAACTACATTTGGGATGATATGTTGTTCAATAAATGGCACCAAAATCTCTGCACCTTTACTAATTGCTTCACCAATCTACTTTGAAACATTTGATCCTTCCAATAGATTTGCCATCATTTTCATTGCCTTGGCCATTAATGCTTTTCCTTTTTCATCAGTGATAACACATTTCCAACAATCTCCCCTGATGGAAGCACGACAATCAAACAAAACATCATAAAAAACAATCCATATATACTTGTGCTCATATCTCTCTTTTGGATGTTGCTCCCCCTAAGATGTACTTCTCTTGTGTTGTAATGTTGCTGTGATGTTACTGCTATTATTTTGCACCATGACTGCACCAAGACTTTTCTTTCTTTTTTTTGATCACCAATTCATCTCTCCCTTTGACATCAATGGCAAAGAGAGTAATGGACTCCCTTCACAACTTAACTCACCCTATCAACAATCTTCTCCTATCTTGTTGATCCTGTGGATCTGACAACTTCATCTTAATATGTTGAAGATATATCAATATCCTCTAAGGAAGAGCTAATGGAGGGAGGCAAGAGGACCAACTCCCAATCTTTGCCTCAAGTACTCAAACTATTCTCTTGGGGGAGGTCTGGTGAAAATATCAACAACTTGTTCTTTTGTTGAAACATACTCTAGCTTCATAATATGATTGGAATATTGCTCTCTCGAGAAATGATACTTAATGGAATACACTTTGTCTTGCAGTAGAAAATAGGATTCTTTGACATGTTGATGGCACTTGTGTTGTCATAAGTAATGGGTATATGTTGCTCATAAAACAGTTGTACATCCTACAAGGTCTTCTTCATCCACATTAGTTGAGTGTAACAAGAAGTTGTTGCAATATATTATGCTTCAACTGTAGATAAAGAGACAAAATCTTGCATCTTGCTCAACCATGAAACTAGACATTTTCCAGGAAAGAAAGCACCACCACTAGTTCTCTTTTGGTCATCTACATCACATACCCAATCAACATCAGTATAAATAGTTAGTGAAAAATCTTTACCTCTTGGGTACCATAGTCCATAATCCATTGTAGCTCTGAGATATCTCAGAAACCTCTTAGCTGCTAGAAGATGGATTTGTCCAAGGGTTTCTTGAAATATTCCAAGAATACCAACGGACTGCATAATCTCTAGTCTTGAAGCTGTCAAATATAATAGGTTTCCAATGATAGATCTATATAAATTCTGGTCAACTTTTGAGGATTCATAAGTATTGCTATGTTTACAACCTATAACCATTGGTGTGCTCACTAAAGACCATTCCTCCATGCCAAACATCTTCAACACTTCCTTGAGATATTTGTGGATTAAAATAAAGATCCCTTTGGGAGTTTGCGCAATATGCAATCCAAGGAAATAAGAAAGTTCTCCAAGCATAGACATCTCGAACTAGACAATCATATATGCTACAAATTGACATGTTAGCAAATTTGAATCACTAGAAAAAATGATATCATCAACATAAACAACCATCACTATGAGTTTCCATCCTTTGCTTTGACATATAAATTGTTGTCAGTTGCACCTCTTTTAAAACCACTCTTGAGCAGGTAGTTGTCCAACTTGGAATATTAAGCCCGAGGGGCTTTCTTGAGACCATACAAGGCCTTCTTAAGCTTGCAAACATAATCAGGCTTCTCTGTCATCTGAAAACCATATGGTTGTTCTATGTAAACTTCTTCCTATAATTCTCCACTTAGAAAGGCATATTTGACATCCATTTGATATATTTTGAATTTCTTGAAATAAGCTAATGCCAAAAACATTCTAATTACCTATAATCTAGCAACAAGAGAAAAAGTTTCATTAAAATCCAGACCTTGAATTTGGGCATAACCTTTGCATACCAACCTTGCCTTGTTTCTTACCACTTCTCCATGACTATTTAACTTATTCTTGAAAACTCACTTCGTGACAATGACATTCTTGTTTGTTGGTCTTGAAACAAGTCCCCATGTTTGATTTTTCTCAATTTGGTCCAATTCTTCATGCATAGCTTTTAACCAATTTTCATCTTAACTAGCTTATGCAACATCCCTTGGTTCCTCCATGGATAACATAACTACGCGTGCTTGCACAAGGGGATTTAACAACTTCCTTGTTGTTTGCACACCCAAAATTTAATTCACCAACAATTTGATCAGTTGGGTGGTATTTTTGAAGATATCCTTAAGGATCCTTGGCTCAAGGACTGGAGGTATCTTCTTTGTCTTCTTCTGAAAGTGGCTCATGGTCCTCCTCATTATTAGTGACTAGTTCATTAGAGATGGTATTTGCTAGTTTTTTGTATTTCGATTCTGAACATATTCATCCACTTTTACATCAATACAATCAGCAATACTTGGTATTCTTATTATAACATCTATATCCTTTGTTGTTTTGAGAATATCTAAGAAAAATACCTTCATCAGCCCTTGCATCAAAATTACCAAAAATTTTATTCCTCTTTATATAACACTTCCTACCAAAAACTCTAAAGTTCTTAATAGTTGTTGGTCTTCCATACCAAAGCTCATAGGGAGTTTTGTCACTATTTGGTCTGAAATGAGTTTTTTTTAGTATCACCATTTTTGTGTGAATGGCACCGACCTAACAACTTTGTTGAACATTTCTTTCATCCATCATAGCTATGGCTAATTGTTGTATAGATATGTTTGCTCCTTTTGCTACACCATTAGGTTGTGGAGTCTCTGCTATAGTGAACTGCCTTTTGATGCCATCCTTCTTGCAAAACTCATCAAACTCTTTTGACGTGAATTCACCTCCATTATCAAATCTTATGCTCTTGATTTTGTAATCAAATTTATTTTCAGCCATAGATTTGAAATATTTAAACTGTTCAAGGGCTTAATATTTCTCTCTCCACCCACATCATTCTGCTGAAATCATCAATTATTAACATGAAATACAATTTACATGTGGGTGGTTGGGTTCTTGATCGTCCACACAAGTCCATGTGTACTGGCTGAAGTGGCTTTGATGATGAGATCTCCTTAGAATTTAATGGAACTCAAGTTTTCTTACCTAATTAGAAAGATTTGCAGATCATATTCTCTAGTTTTGACAACTTGAGTAGATCCTTGACAACATTCTTCTTGCTCAATTTGACTAGCTAATCAAAATTCATATGCATGTGGAATTGATTTGACAATTTTTGTCTTTAAAAATCACATCATAGTCGTGATCACACATTTGAGACACTAAGTAGATTGTGCTTCAACCCATCAAAAAATAAATTATTTTTCACTTTACATTTTCCATTAGACAGACTGACAACTCCTTTATCAACAATTTACAAGGTGCATTGTTACCAAAGGTTACATTACCCTTTTCAAATGGTTTTCATGTCAAGAACTTGCTTCTGAACTTCCTGCGAGTTGATGGCTTCCTGCCTTTCCTTCATGTACTTATTTCAAACAAGGACGGTGACTCTGTCTCCCATCAGGTATTTTGGAAGAAAACTCATATTGAGCAGTATCATCATGCCAAGTCACATCATTTCCCTGCTCAAAACCTCAACACGTTAGCTACTCGTGCACTAAGAATTTATGATGAAAACCACTTTTCCAAAGAGAATACCCATCTTCTTAATGTTTTCATTAATAATGGATATAGTACGCACTAGGGTCTTAAATCTTTCCCTGAAGCTAGAAAAGGTCCTAAGGTTAAAAAAGACCCCAAAGATCAATTTTAGAGGTGCATCTCCCTTTCATTCA
Organism: Pinus taeda; assembly: GCA_000404065.3. NCBI lineage: Eukaryota > Viridiplantae > Streptophyta > Pinopsida > Pinales > Pinaceae > Pinus > Pinus taeda. The sequence continues at coordinate 106,138 of APFE031156266.1, forward strand.
AGGGACCACAGACAAAATTACGAGAATCTTGAGGAAGCATGGGGTTCCTTCAACCTTTATACCCCTTATCACCATTCGAAGCTCCTTAAAATATGTAAAATACCTAGTGGACCCCAAGGATATGAAAGGAGTTTATGTTATCCCATGTTCATGTGGAACCCCCTACATTGGTGAAATTGGCCACTCAATAAATCATAGGATTCATGAGCACACAGCCGACATCAAGCATGGGAGGACCCGCTCTTCAGCTTTGGCAGAACGTGTGGAAAAGAAAAAGCATCACATATGCATTGAGGAGGCCTGGGTCATTGCAAGGATTGATCAATTTCATCACCGTAAGTTTAGGGAGGCCATAGAAATTGAAAGGAGACCTAGTAATCTTAACATGGACGAGGGTTGGAAAATTAGCAGTTGTTGGATCCTTGCCCTTTCCTCTTCGATTTTTTATTTCCTTTCTTGTTTCATTTGGTGGTATCAATCTTTATTCTATTAATTAATTTTATTTTATTTTTAATCCCCGTGAATCTGAATTTATTTATTTCTTCTCGAAATTGGTCTCATTTTATTTCTCCCCCTTTGGTTAATTGATTATTCCCTCTTTTGTTCCCTTAACTATTTGTTAGTTAATTTTGACCCTTTAGTTGGATCCCTTTTATTTTAGTTATTTAATTTAATTTATTCTGCTCTTTTTATTTATATTCAACCATTTGTCTTTAGTATTTTATAATCTATTTAGGAATTCTTATTAATTAAACTTAGAAATAAAAAAAATATATTTCAACATTATTTTTTTATTTAATCTCTCCTATATATTGAAAAAATCCAAGACACTCTTTTTATGGATGGGGTAAATTTTTTATCATGATTTATTACATAATTATTTTTGGTGTTATATATTATATATGTGTTTGTTTGTTTTATATTATATTCTATATATATATATATTTTTATTAAAAAAGAAGATAAAATCCTCCTAATTTTTGGTCCAATCAAAAGTAATTGTTACATTCTAGTTGTTGGGATGATCTGGGTCTCCTTCCAATCTCTATATTTAACCTATTGCTATGATCTGATTCTTCATCTTGTCGTGATGATGAACCACACTAGTTGGTTCGAAACACATTGGCAAATGAATCTTGATGTGATTATCATCAAAAAATGTTTGTGAAACAAGATATGGATCACAGAAGCCTAAATTCGATCATAATTTTACTTATTCTGGCACTTTATCAGGGTTTAAGAAGACTTTTAACTCTAGTTCTAAGTTGGTTACCATTGATTTTGGAAAAAATGCCAAAAACTCCGCATAACTCATCCATGCCACCAAATATAGCCTTTGGCCCCTAACACTATGTATTTCAACCCTTTTTAGCTAAAAGTCCACATGTTGTGACCTTATCTTTAAGTTTGAGTGCTTAAATATTTGCCTTTGCACCTTTGTTTCTTAAGCTTCGTGCCCTTGGTCTTTGTACTACATAAAACCCTAGTAGGCGCATATATCTAGCCCCCAACACCTTTTACCCCAACGCTTTTGTTTTATGCCTTTAAAATACCTTTGGGACTATGCCATATGAGTGATTTGTCCCAATGGATTCTTCCTTTCCACTTCTCCCATTAGTTTTCACTCTGCTCTGTATGTTGTTGACATGTCTCGTAGCCTTGTCACCTTGTTTCTTCCTCTGTGCTCTTCTATTTTCCTTCTGGGGTCATGTCGCAAGGATGACATGTTCAAATGGGGTTCATCTTTGCATTTGCACCCAATCATTGTTAGTTATGTGTTGAGTTGGCTCTGACAATGGCCACATCAGTCTGACTCCCAGTCATCCCGTCAATTCTTAGCATGCATCTCTCAAACCTTTTGGGGTCTGGGCTACATGATGATGTCATGTTATCTTCATCAAGGACACCTAACACCTCTAGAGTGGTGACATGTGTCACCTAGAAATGACCCATTCGGGTACCTAAAACCCTCAAATATGCATGACATGTGTCCACCTCTAATTGACCCTATGATGACATCATCATAAACCATTCACATGTTGCCACGTAGCCCACTTAAACCATTCTGAAACTTAACTTTTATGTGCTCTTTTAACCTATGGTATCGGCCCTGCGGGATGAGATATCATGGGGCTCCACCTTTGACTAATAATCTGCTACCGTGTGTCCTCCTGTAAGAGGAGAAAGAAAGGGTCCAGGCCTTTGGATTTTCGTTGAATTCCTTTGTTAACAAAATCTTTAGGTTCAAGCCTATATCTTGATGCACTGATGCCACATTGCCTGGTCCTTTGAGAAACCTGCTTATGGTTTATGCCACCCCTCGCTAGTTGTTTTTGGTATTCAGAAGGGGGTTGTAGAAATGAAATTCCGATGTTGATTTGTCAATCGACGGTATTTCCAAACTACCATTTCCTACACCCCTCTGCACTTCAACTAACATGTTGCAGACCCTATTGGAACTGTCTTTGATGTGATGGTGGGATGCGTGGGGCTCGATCTGCCATCAAACATGCTTGGTGTTTAAACAATCGCTTCTTTTATGTGCTCTTTGAATCCTCTAGGATAGCCTTTGTAGGCTTAGTTGTCAAGTGGGGTCCTCCCACTTTAAACTTGGAGCAATAATAAAGCATGTTGTTGTTGTTGTTGTCAGGCCACCTCCACCCAACTAACATCATCCTGGTTGCTTCTTAGTGCATTTCTCTAAATCCTTCTGGGGCACCTCCGTCAAGCTGAACTGTTATGTGGGCTCCGCCTTTGGCCAATACTAATGCTTTCGTTGTTGTGTTGTCTACTTCCACATCTTCCCAGAGCTCTGTTTGGCAACTCCACTAAAAAAGGATCCACCCATTTGGGCACACTGCAAAATTAACTTTCTCCAAAAGGTCTTCCAACCAAATTTAACTTTGCACATTTGAATTTTATGGTTCTTAAACTTTGACTAGTCATAACTTATGATCCAGGAGGCCATTTTTGATCTTACACATACCACTAGAAAACTCTTTGAGACCTCTAGTCATTTCGGTGGGTTCCAACTAAATTTGGGATGATCTCTTATTCAAGAAATGACACCAAGGTCTTTGCACCTTTACCAATTGCTTCACCCATCTTCTTGGAAACATCTGAGCCTTGCAACATCTTTGCCATCATTTTCCTTTCCTTGGCCATCAATGCTTTTACTTTTCAATCAATGCAAACATTCCAACAAAAAGAGCATATTATCGCTTTCATGAGTCAGAGATTACGATATCTCTTTGATTGAAAAGCATGTCTTTGCCCTTGTCAAAGCGATTGAGAAATTTATACACTATATTCTTGGAAAGAACATGGAGGTAAAATTCCATCTACCCACCATCAAGTTTTTTCTATCCCGGTCTTTTCTTTTAGGGAAACCTACAAATTAGCTCGCTAAGATCTAAGAGCATGATTTAATAATTACTACTATAAAAAATATAAAGGGACGCGACTTGGGATTACATCTAACACAACATCCAAAGCCATGTAATTCAAATGATGAAGACAAGTCTTTGTCTACCTTTTTTTTAAGCAATGAACAATTAATTAATGTTTCTAGCCATCCATGGTACATAGATTTGATTTTTTATCTTCAGAACTATAAATTCCCTGAATACTTCGACAAATTTCAATGCAAACGTTTACGTTTAGAGTCTTCCAGGTGTTTAATTTTGAATACTATGCTTTATCATAAGTCTTATGATGGCTTTCTATTAATATGCATTAATGACCAATCCGTTGCTAAGCTTTTATCAGTCTTTCACAGTTCCAAATTTGGAGGCCTTCACATTTGTTGACACTTTGTAGCAAAATCAAGTGCACATAAAATTTTATGATCTGGTTTTTACTGGCTACAATTTTTACATATTTTTATAATTATGTACAAAGATATAAAGAATGCCAACAAGTATCTGGAAGAGAGAAGTTCCATGCTATGCCTCTCTGCCCTGTGTTAAATGGGTTTTAGATTTATTAGACCTATTAATCCTCCTTTGTTACCTAGTCATATTTTTATAGTTACTTCTACTAATTATTTTACTAAGTGGGCTAAAGATATTCATTTAAAGAATGCTCGTGATGAACAAGTTATAGAATTTTAGAAAAATAATGTTTTCTCATGCTTCTGGTTGCCTTTGGAGTTGATTTCAAATAATGGGCCTACTTTCATATCTGCACATTTCACTTAGTTTTGTAATCAACACAATATCAAACATTTAGCTTCTTCAACTTATTACCTGCAAGGTAATGGATTAATTAAGTCTACTAATAAAAACCTTATTCAGATCTTGGAAAAACTTATTATTTACAAACCTAATTTTTTAAATACTTTATTGAAATTTGCACTATGGGTAGATCGTACTACTGTCAAATCTAGTATTGGTGCTTCATCCTTATATCTTGTTTATGAAAAAGATGTTATATTACCTGTTGAGTTAGAAGTCTTGTCTCTTCATGTTACTGTATAGGCTAAGGAAATTACTTCAAATAGTGTTCCGTAGAGAGTTTTAACATTGCTGGCTCTTGAAGAACAATGAAACTGCTCCCTGGAAAATCTTCAACGCATAATGAAAAAATTGAAATTTTTTGTTGATAAAAAGTCTAAGAATGTTAACTTCATTGTGAATCAGAAATTCCTTCTTTGGGACTCTGCTAGCACTGAAAAATGTAAACATCATAAATTTTAGAAATTTTGGATCGGTCCTTTTAAATTTTCTATTAATGTCAATGCAAACACTTACTTACTCAAAGATCAGAATGATCATGTTATACCATATACCACTAAGGGCTCCCATTTGAAACCATTTGTGGAAGCAAACACTGGATAAATCATCATCATCTCCTTGAATTTATTGTACATAACATTTTCTTTTACTTATTGTTTCAGTCTCTGCCTTTCTTTTCCTTTCTTCCCTGCTTTCTCCAAATTTCTTTGCTAATCTTTTGAGTATTTTGTTGTTTGCTTTTCTCTTTATTTTATTATTATTGTTTACTACTACTTAATTTTATGCAAAGAGCAAGGGACTATCGACAAAAAATCCTTCTTCATGTAACATTTCTAAGGTTGTTGTTTTTTTTTTAAATTATAAGATGACAATATAACTTTCTACAACAATAACCTTTTACAAAAAGCAAGAAGCTCGTGGTCCTTATATTCAAATGGGTCACTTTGGTTATGTTCAATCCTTACTACTAACTACATATATACACATGAATATATGCTTTCTAAATCATGCTTCTCGCAACCCTTTCTTCCTACCCTCATGTAAGCATGCTTCCTAATCTTCAATAGTTAAAATCATGATTATTTCAACCCGATATGTTGTGTTTTGACTTGCTTCCAACAACCTCCATGTGGAGTCGCCAATGTTGACACCTATTAATGTTTATTAACTTCTACAAACCATTGTGTTTATCATTCACAAATATCCTCCCCTAACAACATAAAAATTGTTAATGAAATTGACCTAGTAGGTGGCGTTGAAAAGTGTAACTAGGTTTGGTCTTCATAATGACATGTAATTGTTACACAACAATTTGTCACCGTCCCTGCTACCCCTCTCCCGTATCTTGGAGGACTCATTCCAGGACCTATGAGAAGTGACATGGCCTACAAACACTTGCATTACATTCCCCTGAACATGAACTTTGTTTGCCCTGAAGACATCTCCTGCTAAAAAACCCTAAAAATAGCTCTTTTTCCATTGGCGTGGTTCCATAGTGCAGCCCTCGCGCCAAGGGGGAAAATCCTCCAAAGAGGGCGCACCAATTGGTGCTTTGTCATAGAGTCGCACCCACGCCAACCATAATTAGAGGTGTTTTTTAACAAATAAACGGTGGAAGTTTCGTCCTAACAAATTCCTGGACTGCTATCTATCTTGAGTTGGGTGGTTTGGCTATGGATTTCCATAGAGAGGAAGTGGTTTTCCACCTCTCATGGAAGCTTCCTTGATGATATAGCCAATCCCATAATTATTGGCTATAATCCCAACTCCCCTTCCTCCATCTATAAAAGCTTGCCCATTTTCCTTTGCAAGCTAGTTCTATAGTTCCAGAGATTCAAAATTGCCAAATTTCCAAGAGCTTCATGCTGCAAGAGCCTTCTTGATTCCCATAAGGCCAAATCCAAGCAAGAAGATTATTGTCCAAGAACCAAAGGGAGAGGCTTGTCCTTATTCCCGACAGGCTTTGCGAGACATGTGCTGCTAACTACCCGCCAAAGGAGAATCCAACGTCAGAACATTGGTTGTACTCCCCTTTGATTAATTATTAATGAACGACTATTGGTTATGGTTCCACTCTTATTATTATTTATGATGATGATGAGTTATGTCATTTCTGACTGACATATAGTTGCATATGCTGGATTTTATGCTTTTGTTTGTGTCATTTCTTGTATGTGCAGGTGTCCATTCACGGAGATCGTGAGGATTGTGATTTTCCGGAGCAAAGGAACGAGAGCACCACCTCTCCTACAAACAATAGCATTGGAATCCAGGTAGACCTTCATCGCCAGTCTGTTTATTTGCAATTAGGAACTTGCGCTATAGCGTTTGATGATTGTTGCTAGACTCGGTTTGGGCTAGTAGGGATCGCCTCTGTCCGCAGAGGATATTTACCTCCTCCAACAATTTGGCGACTCCGCTGGGGAGCTTATCTTGCCTTTTTGGTTGTATATGGATTCTTTGCTTGCTTGGTCAGCCTTTTGGGCTGGGTTCTTTTGCTGTTTTTTGCTTCTTGGCTTACCTGGTTATCGTTGGCCTAGTTTTGGATTGCTTATTTTTCATTTTTGCATAGCAAACTTGACTGGTGCGCTTTTTTGCGTAACAATTGCGCCAATTGGCGCTAGTTGTCCATATACCACTCGCGCCAATCCTTAAAAGGCGCCAGTTTCAGCCTGATAGTCGCGCCAGGCCTAGGAACTGCTAAAGTTTGCTTGATTTTAAGCCTTCTGAGCTTGGTCTTTACTTTTGGATACATTTTCTCGACTGCTTGAGTGTGTTGGAGTCCCGTTTGACTGGTTTTAACCTTCATCCTTTGGTTGTTTGCCATTTTCTATCGATTTCACGTTTTTAGCCCTAGGGCATCTAGTGGCTTTGTGTGTCGAGCCTTCCTTAGGAGTTTTTGGTCTTTTATTGGTCCAGTCGACTTTCTGATTGCTCCCTTGCACTAGTTTAGTGGTTGTTAATCATTTTATTGCGTTATTTGAGTGACTTACCCCTTTTTCACTTGAATTCCGCTTTGTTTCGCTTTGGGCCTAGATTACACGGCTCATTTGTGTCTTTGGGATTTTTCTCGGTTTTGAAGGACTACTTTGTCAATTTAGGGATCTGATCGTGCTTGCATTAAGTAAAATTTGCTTGTTTTTGCTCTTTTACTATCATTTCTCAAAGTTTTCTTAGTGCATCTTGCCTTTAACATTAAAAAAATATCTCTTTCGCTTTTCATTAGTTAATGTGAATTAGAGCTTTTCGTTGTTATTAGTGATTAGTGACTTTGAAGGAAAAGTTTTTTAATTTCCATTAGCTACATTAGAGATATCGTTGGTTGTTTTATAATCATTTTGTTTGTGTGAAAGCTCTCAACTCTCTCATAGTTAGCATTCATCGAATAAAATGATATACTGTGGCATATAGCTTGCATTTAGGAAATTTTGAGACATTACATATGGTAAGGCCTGAAAACTGAAACATAATCCAAGATCAACTTTAATACGAACTGAATGAATCTAACAACGCATTGGAACATAATGCACACTGTTTAGAGGTCTAGGCTAGAGACGTGCTCCGGCGTCGTTAAACCTAGTCACTTTTGTTTCCACTCAAGGTTGGGTGATTCCTCCTCCTCTGACTTAATAGTGGTCTAGTATGGAATTATGCTCCCACGTACCATCGAGTATATGGAGAGACCCCACTAGTTTATCATCCTTTATCCATAGGAAGTCGTGTCTGCCGCCCTATACCCATGATACATCGAACACAGCATTCAGGGAGATTGCCTGCACGTATAGAAAGTCCTTGGTTGATTTCTCTTTCATTTCTAAAACCGAGGTGTATATTGCAGTTCACGGTTATTTGGTACACCCTCTTTGCCTAGTACCCCTGAGCAGTCATTTGATCTTTTCTGACTCCCTAAATTTGCAAGGATCACCAAGCGCTTGTCCGTTCATGTTTGTTTCAAATCTGAAAGTGATAGAGTCACCTTTTATCCGTTCCTTGACTCTTAAAACATGAAACGGTGAAGTTTCTTAATTTCAATGTGGTAAAATTTTAATCACTCGCGATCACACGCCCTGTTAGATTCCGCTTGTTGGCCGCTTGATTGTGTATCTTGACTCTTTTTCAGCCCCGTGTGCGATTTTCAGTTTTGATGGCAACTTTTCTAGAGTTCACCAACCCAGGAATCCCCTCTGAAGGGAATCCTAGTCATTTTCCTCCTTTTGGGAATGTTGGTGCTCCTTACATGGCAACGTTGTCCCTTCCTGGGTTAACTGTTGGGTTGCTTGTTTGGTTGTTCTCAACGTCTGTGGTCCCTAATGTCTCAACTACTGGTCAATCAGTTCCTCCACCTGAACAACATCATGTTGATTCCAAGGTGGACCTCTCCCCTTCTTCACCTGTTTCTACGTCCTCATCTTCTACTTCGCCTGGTGAAAGTTTGGATTCAAGTAACCAAGTGGCTAAGAAGAAGAAGAAGAAGACGAAGAAGAAGAAGTCTCATAAGTGAGAGGCTCAAAGAACAGCTACTGCTCCGAGTATAGCTCAGGTCAGAACTCCTTCGGCTCCTCCGTGGAAGTTAAGTTTCCTTGTAAATTATGCAAGAGTGACCATCTTCTTCGTGATTGTCCTAGCATTCCTAGGATCTTAGAAGTATGGTCTCACGATCCGGCTCATCCCTCATCGTCCTCTGAAGCTCATGGCGATGCTACCCTATCAATTAGCAATGGTAAGAAGAAAGGGAAGATTTGATTCCCCTATAGGCTATGTGAAGGCAACCATCCCCTTCACCTTTGTCCGCTCATGGATAAAGCTTCCACCATTTTGGAAAGTCTTACAGCTTCTTCACCCCAACTCCCTATCGATTATCAGAGGCTCTCTTCAGACCCTCTCCCTATCGACAACGAGATTGACTTAGATTCTTCTCTTTTCCATCCTCCTCTTTCTGGACCTGGCTATGTTAAGCCTGTTCGCGACCAACCATTGGTCAGAGAGAGTGTCAACTTGGGTTCACCGCCTGTTGATCACTCTGTTTCAGAAGAGCGTCATGCTCATGTTCTTCTTGTCTCATCAGATTCTCCTGAGTCCGAAAATGACCCTCCTATCCCAGCTGATCCAGAGAGTCCTTCTTTGGTTCCTTTAGAGCAGGGGGCAATCATACGATTCCCCCACCAAGTATTTCAGTCGTTTCCTTCGACTGGAGTCACTTGACCACCTTCTGCCTTCCATCCCATGTGCCTTTCCAGATTAAAATACATGCCTATGATAAGGCAGTACCTGGCACTGTCTTGAATGAAGGTGCATCTATCAGTCTTATGCCTTCCACTACTTGGCAAGCCTTGGGCTCCCCATAGCTTGTGCCAGTTGCACAGAATCTGTTAGCGTTTGACGGAGGAACCAGTCAACCATTAGGGATCCTTCCGAAGTTCCCTATTGCTTTGGGAGGCAAAACCGTCTATATAGATGTACTGGTTACCCAAGGTGCTTTAGATTTCAGTCTTCTCCTTGGCCGTGACTATGTTTATGCCATGGGGGTCATTGTCTCTTCACTTTTTCGTGTGGTTTGCTTTCCACACGACGGAAGAATCGTGACTATAGAGCAATTATCGTTCTTTAGTCCCCCAATGCCTCCTGTGCAGTTCTCATCCCCTCCTGGTTTTTATCCATCGGTTGTCTACTTATCCCGTGCCTGTATCCAGTGATGTTGCCGTCGTGCATAGTGTCCTAGGGGCATTGGGTCCTGACTTCCAAGATGTTATCCTTCCACCGGGAGTGGCACTCTTGGAAGCAACGACTTCTTGTTCATTATGATGAAGTTCGTTTGGAGCATAGTTCACTTTCCTATGTCAAGCTCCTTAAAAAATGAAACTAGGTCTGGTCGGAGCATAGTTCGCTTTCCTATGTCAAGCTCCTTAAAAAATGAAACTGGTTCTGGTTGAGCATAGTTCTTGATCTTGTGTCAAGCTTGTTAAAAAATGAAACAAGGGTTATGAGGATAGTTATTTTACTGTGTCAACCTCATTAAAAAATGAAACAACTCCCTCCCAAATCGAGTCTTTTAATTAAGATCTCGTAAAATACAAGTCGAGTCTTTCCAAGCTCTCGAAAGTGAACCTTCATTCCATCCACTTTGTTGAATGCAATGAAGCTAGGGGGGCATGTACCTCATTTTACGTCATTATGTTGGGGGCATGCGAACTTATAACAAGCATAGCTTTTCGTTTCAATCTTGTGTAAACATAAAACCGAATCCAAGCAGAGTTCTTCATGGTTCAAGCTTGTGTAAAAATGAACCCATACCCATTTTACATCTCGTGATTGCTGTCTTTATCCACTAAATTATGTTAGATGAACCTTGTTTATTTCATCCCATCGCCACCATCTCTTTGGCTGATCATGTGCTTTCACTTGCTTGTTTTCCTTTTCTGAGGGACCGCAGTTAAGAGTGGTTTTATTAGCCAACCTCTTGACCATTACATGTTTTGAGCAATTCCACCATTATCGGAACCAGTTACTACCCTTTATACCACTTGTTCCTCTAGGACGAGTCACCTTTAAGCTCTTTTCTGACTCGTAAAATATGAAAAGATTGCCAAGTATTTTTTCCCTTTCGACTCGTTAAAGAGAATAAAAATGGAGGTCTGCTTTCGGCTATTTTCTAATCGTTTAAAGATGAAAAGATTGCCAAGTTATTCCTCTTGACTCGTTAAACGTAAATAAGAGGCAGTCTCCTTTAAGCTCTTTTCTGACTGTGTAAAGACGAAAAGATCGTCGGGCCCTTGTTGTTTCAGGCTCGTTAACGGTTACGAAATGACGTGATTTCAATCACTTTTTTACTTTTTCAAGTCGAAGTCACTAATCATGAAAAGTACTCCTCGATCATAACAATCGGGTGGTTCTTTCGAGCATTGTTTTATACTTTTTCGAGCTCGGGAGACACAACTTTATGAAAAAGGATCCCCCTGGAGTTTTATTTTCTGTTGTATTTTCAAACTCTCTAAACATGAAAAGACGCCGAGTTTTCCCTTTGTCAGAATCGTTAAAACTTGATGACATTGGATTATGTCGAAATGACATTTTACAAGCATATGCTATCCCCGTCAAGCTTGTTAATAAAAATAATTTGGGTACTCGCCAGAAATGGTGGGGAAAATAGAACCAGAATCATTGTCATGTCAGCAGTATGTCGCTCTTGAACATGGCACTTGTCTGCATTTGTGTCAGGGTGGGAACATCTCATCTCGTTTTTCACTTGCCTCCATGGGTTTGGGTGATCCTGTTTGACCTCTCATCTGCTCTTTGCCTTGTCACCATGACCTCTGATCGATTGATGTCAAATATTGCTAAGTCCACTGTTGTTCCACCGATATGTTCAAGAGAAGTTGACCTCTGCGAATTATCAACCTCCCTCTGGTAACTCATATAATCTTGATTCACAAAAACATTATCTTCCTCTGTCTCACGTCGATGATGTGGGAAACACTATGGCCCACCTTCAGTCAAGGTCACTTCTTGTCGAATTAAGCTCATTATCCAAGGAGCTGATCTAGAGACTCCCTTCTGTTGCCTTGGAGCCTGCATGCCTCAATGGCAGGTTCTTCACATTCGACGTGAGGTTTTCATCATTGGCCTCTTATCAGATGATTCTATGGGTGTTTGACGCTGGCTCACTGATTCACATGCCATAGATTGTACCTGTAGTACCTTGAGGGCCATTGTCATTATTGGTGGTACCTCTTGCGTCTGTTAACAACTTTCACCATTGGCTGGTAATCAGATGATGTTCCTGCATGTTCGACTTCGACTCCTATATTTGCATGCTTGAACTTGTACTTTGTTCAGATCAAGATGAAGCAAAAGACCCTAGATTTTGTCTATTGGGATCCAGACTGTGATTTTGTGGGTTATTATGATTATTACATGACTCATTCACTGGATGGCTGCGACCATGCCTGAGTCTATTTATCGATCCTCATTGGATGGTTGCGCCCATACCTTGGATCTAGATTATTGTGTACTCTACTATGGATGGCTGCGCCCATACCACATATATCATGTATTTGAGATATCAGTTGTACTTCTCCACGAAGGTTTTACGGCGGTAGTGTTTTCGGTTGGACATGTTCTCATAAAGCATTTCACCCCTCTCTCTCTCTCTCGGGCCTCATGCTTTAGGGGGCATCTGTTACATAGCAATTTGTCACCGTCCCTGTTACCCCTCTCCCATATCTTGGAGGATTCATTTTGAGACCTATGAGAAGTGACATGGCCTACAAAAGCTTGCATTGCATTCCCCTGAACATGAGCTTTGTTTGCCCTGCAGACATCTCCTGCTAAAAATCCCTAAAAATAGCTATTTTTCCATTGGTGCGGTTCCATAGTGCAACCCTCGTGCCAAGGGGGCAAATCCTCCAAAGAGGGCACGCCAATTGGCACTTTTTCATAGAGTCGCACCCGCACCAACCATAATCAGAGGTGTTTTTTAACAAATAAACGACGGAAGTTTCGTCCTAACAAATTCCTGGACTACTATCTATCTTGAGTCGAGTGGTTTGGCTACGGATTTCCATAGAGAGGAAGTGGTTTGCCACCTCTCATGGAAGCTTCCTTGATGATATGGCCAATCCCATGATTATTGGCTATGATCCCAACTCCCCTTCCTCCATCTATAAAAGCTTGCCCATTTTCCTTTGCAAGCTAGTTCTAGAGTTCCAGAGATTCAAAATTGCCAAATTTCCAAGAGCTTCTTGCTGCAAGAGCCTTCTTGATTCCCATAAGGCCAAATCCAAGCAAGGAGAATATTGTCCAAGAACCAAAGAGAGAGGCTTGTCCTTATTCCCGACAGGCTTTGCGAGACATGTGCTGCTAACTACCCGCCAAAGGAGAATCCAACGTCAGAACATTGGTTGTACTCCCCTTTGATTAGTTATTAATGAACAACTATTGGTTATGGTTCCA
>APFE031156266.1:130755-150404 GCA_000404065.3 Pinus taeda
CATAGAAGCCCACTATTGTTATTATTGTGCCCTCACATTATTATTGTTATGTCAGCTTTGATTATGTTATGACCCCTTAGACTCCTATATATAGAAAGGAGGTCTTTTCATTGTATCATCCAAGAATTGTTCATTTATGTAATGTAAAGGAGGTTGCCCCCTCGAAGAGGCTGAATTCTAAGGCGTTGATCTATCTTTTCTATCTTTTCTTGAGCTGGTTTCATAACAGAAACTTACGAATTGTGAAAAATGAGCTTTGAAGATTCATTCAAAACTATCGATCTGTTATACCTGTATAGAAACTGGAAGAGGTTATTATGTCTTGGTCTATTTTGGATAAAAAACCTCTTTCATTTTCCCAAAATTATCCTCTATGTGGTCGGAAACTGTTATGAAAAATGGTGACTAAAACAGAGCCTGTGCAACAGATTCCCACAGTGAGTGTGACCTCAATTTCTCATCAACTACCAGCTGGGAATCAATTTGTGGTATCCTGTAGGGATGTTATGTTCTTAGATTAGGTATATTTTGCATGATTGTACAGTGGCATGAGAATAAGGCAACATGAAAATTTGAATCACCCCTTGTTGTTGTCTTGTAGTGCAATGATGATTTGAACTAATGAGTTAGAGTGCTCCACGTGATTTGGAATGAGCATAAAGCATGGGAAATCATTAAAATGTAGGGATTATAATGTCTCTTAGGTAGTGGGGTGGGGGGCTTCATGTTATACATGAGGATTGTACATGTGATGAGTATAGGGAAGTGTTAGTGGTGTCATGGGGAAATTGTTAGGAAATAACGGAACATGGGGTAGATAGGAATAGGGGATAAGAATTTAAAACATATTTAATGACCATACCTCATGACCATTAGAACTTGAGATTGACACAACTTCATTTCAGATGGTTTTGATCGATGAAGGAGTGACACATAACCCCTTTTGACTTGACTGTATAAACATGTGTGACCTCATATTGAATCCCATTGACTTGACACTCTTTCGTGATTTGGATGAACTCTCTATGGAATAAATTCAAGGATGTCAGACAATGATCTAGAGACTATGACAACAACAATAGTCATAGGCTCAACTGCTACAAAAATTGAAAATCAATGGACAAGGAAAATACATTTGACGTAAAAAACCTAAGACCCTAACACTAGGCCTTGAACAAAATCACAGTCAAGAACCGATACCCGATTCCCTAGATTGATGACCTTATTGACTAGCTTAATGGTCGCAAGTACTTCAATAATATTGATTGGAAGTTAGACTACACCAAGTCCCAATAAAATCAAATAATACATGGAAGACTACTTTCAAGTTCAAGGTGGGTCTTCTTGAATGGTTGGTCATGCCTTTTTATTTGACGAATGCCCCAATAACTTTCATGAGACTGATGGATGATATCTTATGGCCTTCCACCAATTCTTTTGTGGTTTTATATATGAATGTTATCCTCATCTTCAAAAAGAGTTGGGTAGAACACTTATTCAACAGGTCCTTCACAATCTACGCAAACACAAACTATGTGATAACTTGGAAAAATGCTCCTTCGACATGAACAAGGTGCAATACCTAGGCTACATTACTGATGAGCAAGGTCTAGATGTGGATCCAACCAAGATCCAAGTCATTTGTGATTTCCCAACCCTGATTACTCTAATAGTGCTTTATAGCTTCTTGGGCCTTGCTAACTTCTAGCGAAGATTCATGTTGGGATTATCTTATATCGCTTGGCCCTTAAGTTAAGTGACCAAGGGAGGAGCCATAACAATTTTTTTTTTTGTTTGAGTCACAACAAAAGGAATTCAATGATCTAAAACATTGGATTTTCTTTGACTTTCACACACACACACATATATACATATACACATGAAATATTTTAGTGTCAACCATAAATAATATATTTCACTATAACATGATTATATATCAACTTTATTGAGCCAAGATGAGCTTTACAACCTAGTATAGGGGAGATGCTATAATGACACTCTAGATGGATAGTTAGATAGAATGATAATAATAATAATAAAACATAATCTCAACTCAATTAAAAAAAATTAAAAAAGTAATAAAAAGTACAAAATAATAAAGGTAATAAATTGATTCAATTCAATTTAATATATTGCAGTTTTGTTTTTATTAATAAAATTAGAAACCTTTTTTTAAATGAAAAAATCTTAATACACACATCACATCAAAATAAATTTAGATAATAAAATTCATATTCGTAAATCAAAACATATAATTTATAAACATATAAAATGTTTCTAGCTTGAAACGTTGACAATAAAAAGTCTGATGTGACTAATCTGAAAATGCCTAAAAACAAAGTATCAAAACTTTATTATTATATATTTAATATATAATTATTATATATATATATAATATATATATGACATCCAATATGTTGTAACAGTATGATTATACATTAGAACGATGATTCTATGTCCCACTCTTTTAGAACAATAAGATTTCAAATTTGGAAACTAATGGCCTTCCGTTCTTATATATATTATATATATATATATTATTATATATAAGATATTAATATATATATATATATATATATATATATTATCTATAATATATATATAATATATATATATATATATATATATATATATATATATAATATTATTATATTATGATATATATATATATATATATATATATTTATGTATACACACAATATATTATCTATTCCATCTTTACATTAAATGAAAATAACAATCATATTCATGATCATTATATTTTAGAAATTGATATTCAATTTTAATTAATAAGCATATAAAATCTTAATACTTATAATATATTATGATGATGATGGTCATTAATGCCCACTAAGACCTATATGGTCTATCAGACCTCAAGAAGATTGGAGATCAATAAGAATTTTTTAACATTTTATTCCTATGCTAAAAAAAAAAGTGAGAGAAGCATTCATAGATCACCATAGTTTTGATGACTAAAAAGGTCAATAAGGTTGGTAGAGTGATAAATATTTTGAAAATTGGATTGAATGTGAGTATAAGATGGACTGAGAGAAAGTGTGTTTGATCTTCAACCCTCTTAAGATTGCATAGGTGATAGAATTTTTCATTCCATGGCATTTTGGGAATTGAGCAATGTCCATTTTCATTATGAATCTCATTAGAGTTAGTTCTTATATTGACAATTTCTTCTTAACAATAGCCAAAACAAAAAAGATAATATATATTATGATGATTAAAACCCATTAATATCTATATCGTATAATGGACCTTAAGAAGGTAAGTACACTAAAATATGCAAGTGTTAGTAAATGGACACATCACCAGATTTAACAGATCCTTGAGAGGCGGTTAAGCACATGTTGCGAAACACACGGGGAACACTATATTATCTGATTCCCAAGAATATCCCCCCCTAGCATGAATTGAGTGTGTTTTGAACTCGATACCTTTGGCTCTGATACCACTTATTGGGATCACGATTGCTATTACACCAAAACCCGCAAGTGTTAATAAACATATGCATTTCTAGAGTTAACATATCCTCAAGAGGCGGTTGAGCACATGTCATGAAACACATGGGGAGTGATCGATTATCTAATTCCAAACAAAGAGATTAATCAAAATTCGTTAGCATTTTATTTCTATGCTAAGAAAAAGGGTGAGAAAAGCATTCCTAGATCACCATAATTTTGATGAGTCATAAGGTCAAGAAGGTTGGTAGTGTGATACATATTTTGAAAATTGGATTGAATGTAAGTATAAGATGGAAGTCTAAGTTATTTTCATCTTCAACCTTCTTAGGATCACATAGGTGAAAAACTCTTTCATCCCATGGAATTTTGGAATTCGACCAACACCCATTTTACTATGAAGCTCATGAAAATTAGTTTTAACAAAATTCATTTTCTTCTTAACACTAGTCAAATAATTTTGGTTTTTGAGATTGTGGTTGATCACCTCCTTCTAATATTGTAGTTTCCTTTTTCCATATAGCTCTTTATTTTCCCATAATTTCTCCTTAAATTTGGAAGTAATAATAATTTTAATATTATCTAAATTCTACAAAATAATCTCCTTCATTCCCCAATGGTCTAGCCAATATTGGACATCCTTATGCCACACTCGCTTGAGCTGAAGGTGGGGGTTTTGGATAGAGTTAGAAGAAAATTTAGGAAACCTCTTGGAGTTCATGTTATATAGCTTCTTCTTATAGATAAGATACCTAGTCATAGACTGGCTTCAATCAAGAGGATAGGGTAGGAAGCATTTCCTTTAATCTTGAGGTTGTAGGTTTTAAATTGGTTTTGAACTTGTTCAATCTTCATACATGAATCTCTGGATATACTACAACCTCAATTCTCACATCCATATAAAATAAAAAGAGCTACATGAGTCTGAAAGAGGAGCATTTTTATCCCAAATCCAAAGATCCGCCAACTTACAATTGTTACCAAGACAAATATAGTAAGCTTTCCAACCTCTATTTATCCTTTTCTCAATGCTAGCTATAATTGAAATTGATCTTATGATGGATGTTGATTCCTAGATATTTGTATGAATGAAATTCCTCTAAGGAGATGTTGTCATAAATGAAAGTATCATAGGTGATTTTTTTATTTAATTATCATGACTTTAGTTTTGTTGGTATCTACAATCATATCCATCTTGGAAAAAAAATATTTGAGGATTCTAAGTTGCTTTCCAAGATCATAATGGCTCCTTTCCAAATGAACAATATCATCAACATATAGAAGAAGAGTTATGATCATACCAATGAGCATGGGTCCAACGAACCTGCATCTTCCAAACACTCTTATAGCTTATAAATGTATATTCCAAAAAGGGTAGGGGATAAGAGACACACTTGCTTGACTCCAATATTGTATATAATTTCTTTTGACCAACCCTCAGTGGTTCTAAGCTTAGCAATAGAATTTTCTTAACACAACTTTAGTTTTGTTGGTATCTACAATCATATCCATCTTGGAGAAAAAATATTGGAGGATTCTAAGTTTCTTTCCAAGATCATAATGGCTCCTTTCCAAATGAACAATATGATCAACATAAAGGAGAAGAGTTACGCCCATACCAATGACCATGGGTCCAACATAACCTGCATCTTCCAAACACTCTTCTAGCTTATCAATATATATACCAAAAATGGTAGGGGATAAGGGACAAACTTGCTTGAGTCCAATATTGTATTTAATTTCATTCGACTTGTTATCACAATTGTTTAATTTTGAAATATTTTAATGCTGACAATTTCAGTATTAGTGAAATATTTGTAATAAACATGAAACAATGTTGATAATGGGACTATCAATGCTATTGTGATTTTGATTTTTTTTTAAAGAAATATGTTGACAACAAGAATGTCAGCGTTATCGGGTGTTTTAAACTACATACCAATGAATTTTTGTGGGTAACTATGGTATCAACACCAAAAAAAAGAAATTTGAATCTCTATTTTGAAATCCCTGACATGTTCCATGTCAACAAAAGGGTGATTATTGCCCAGTCATGCTGTGTTAAATATGAAAAGATAAAAGCACGTGTTGAAAGGATCCTTTCCGCCACCAAAGAGGTATGTGGGTTAATTTTAATGATTGAAAGGTTAAATCTCTATCTTTTCTGTGAGTCAGTTATCATAGTACACCTGCCAGAACACAATCTTTAATAGGTTTTACCCATATAGAAATTTATCCGTTTCAGTTGTAATTATTGTTATCTTTTATGCTGAAAACACTCGTTCTATTGAGTTACTCGACAAAGATCTAGGATTGAATACTGATCCTCTGTTTTGCATATTTGGTAGGCTACGAAAAATAATGGTGAAAGGCAAGAAGTTTAACAGAAATGATCCGAAAGGGCATGATCTTCTTGAGATCTACCTAGAGATTCAACAACAGTTTCGATAGACCGGATGGGGGGAATTCTACAAGCAGTGCACCAATTTTCACAATGAGATAGCATGAGCGTTTTCCGAGGGGTTCGACGGATAACAAGTAGAGGTTGGAGGAATTTCTTTCCAAGTGACAGAGGAGTTAATTTCTGAGGTCATAGCTCTACCCATAGATGGAGAGAAAGCTTTTAGGAGCCACATTTTATATGGAATTTATGTTCCTTTCTTCCTAAAAGACGAATTCAAAGAAAAGGGCTGGAGGGAAGGGGTGCAGAGGGCATGGCTGAAAGACGAATGATATGTGTTGTTGCATATTGTTCAGTCCTATTTCACATGCGAGGGGTGCTATAATAGGGTCAACCTCTACCATTTCCATTTTCCTGCTCATCTAGCAAGTCAGATAAGAATCAATGCCTCTTACTTTTTGTTAGACAATTTTAAACATATGGTTTCTCAGGTCTGAGCTAGGGCAAACCCATCCTCACATTTCATTTATCATAAAGCTTTGATAAAATTATTAATTGAAAACCAATTAGTGAAGGCTGAGAGCCTACATGGGGTCATTTTATATTCTGGGGAGGGTTTCAGCCCCAACCTGATAAGTCTAAAAGGGGTAGGGAAAAGGGTGTTAAAAAGGATGCCAAACAATTAAAAAACCATGAGACCGGAACCTCCTCTCAAGGAACTTCTACTGTGAAAAACAGAAGTCGAAAGAATATAAAGAAAACATCTCCCCCTATTCCTCAAATACTTAAAGTTTATAATAGAAGCAGTGATAGGCTCAGAAAATCACAACAAACCCCTCCTCCTCTTACTAGAAACCCTCCTACTAAAAACCCTCATACTGAGAGCGATCCTGCTTAAAACCTTCCTGCTCAATGCCTACCTACATGAAGCCAATTTCTAGAGGAAACCAAAAGAAAGATGGTTGAGCCCCAAGATGAAGGAGTTTCAACTGAGAAAGATAGTACCCTATTTGAGATGTTTAAAGGTGGGGAAAGCCTCACATTAGACCCTGAAACAAGCTCATATTGAAAACAAAATTAAAACACAACCCAGATATTTCTAAAGAAATTATTGATGTGGATGAGATCCCACTAAATGACCTAATCATAAACAAGGAGAAAGCTACAGGTTCATAAAATTCAAAGAAAACAAAGGCTACCAAGAGGAGAATTCCCATGGAGACTTGACAACGCAAAAGACACGATATGGATAATGTCGATGTTTATTTGGAAGCAGCCAATACTCTTAGCTAGAGTTTTTTTTGGTGTTTTGAGTATTTTGACGCTGTGCTGTCAAAAGGAAATTTTGGTCTTCAGTCGACAAAGGTCTTGTTAGCGTTTTAGCACTGGAAAGCTTAGAAGAGCACTGCAAGTTTCATTGTCAGTGCATTTTGGAGGAAAATGCTTACAGTTAGCCCATTAGCATAATTAATAGTTCCGACAGCTAAAGATTGACAACACGATTATCAATGAATTGTAGGAAGGGTACCTAAGGAAGTAGGAGCTACGCAACATAAGACCATTTTTGAAGGAATGAAAAGGCATGATTCCTAGCAAAGGAGGCATAACAACGATGCACTTTTCAGTCCCCATTTTGAGCAAAATTTACAAAAAGTTGTTTTTTATTAGAAAACATATATGTTTTGAGGATATTTTACATGCATGTAGATAGAGGGCTGACTATGTGAGGGCTCAATGGCAAAGAGGATGTAGGAATGGCTGGCGCGCCCATGACCTGACACGGGTTAGACCATTCAGATGTACACTTGGGGCCTACGCATAGACACAAACTATATTCCGTCGTAGTCTTGGCCATAAACTGCTTGGGAACCATGTTTACCCTCCACCTCCAACTTACCCCTGGAAACTTGAGCTTGTGAATGTGGTTTTGTGGTATTACATTTGTAGGGTTTCGTTTCAGCCTGTGTCAGTTACTCCGGTTCACAACGACAGCTAGCATAAACCCTAGAGCAACATGGAGGGCGACCTAATAGAATATTCAGAGGACCCCCTCGAGGGCATCTCCATCTTCGACAAACCGTCTAATAACGATGTGCACTTTTCGTTCAGCAGTGAGCTCTCGGAGCTAATTGCCCCTCTTCCGTCGCTTTCGGGAAAACCCGGTATGATCAACCTTCTGGAGCTACCTGTGACTTGGCTGTCTCTCTCTGCATCTTCCCTGAAGTTGTCCTCCCATCTCACTGACCGCGGCCCCTCCACTTCTGTACAAGTGGTTGAATCCTCTAGCCTATCCTCCCTCCATCCCCTTGTGGCTATTCACTACCCTCCTCATTCCCTGCTCAGTGAAACCCTCCCTTCGCATTCCTTCCCTCACCTAGAAAAGGCTTAGTCGTCTAGAAGCTACACCGCCATTCCCCCCCTCCTGAATGCCTACTTGCCTGAATTTGAACAGTTTCCTCCAAACCCTAACCCTAATTCTAATGCTAATCCACCAAACACTCGCTCGATCACCCTAAACAAGCGAAGATTATGGAACCATCCTGGGGAAAGAAGCAAAGGTGTGTTAAGCCTAAGCCACAAGACATTTTCATTGATTGGGAAGAGGATTTCCAGTGGCAGGACACCATGGATATGGCAGCGACAGTCCTGGTAGGTAGAGTCATAGGAAGGACCTACTCCGTAGCTAGAATGAAACAATGTGTAGCTGAAATATGGGGACATCACTTAGCAAACCTACCTATTGTCCAAATTTTTTACCGCGGTTGGTTTTCCCTCAGATTTGGACGAGCTGACCACACAAACTGGGTTCTATCATCCTACTAGTATATCGAACAAGCTCCAGCCATGCTAAGGAGATGGAGCCTGCTTTTCGACCCTGACAGAGAAGAGCTTGGGGCAGGGTCAATTTGGGTTAGACTGCCTGGTCTGCCCCTGCACTTCTGTATCAAGGAAATCTTTAGAAGAATTGGAAATACCCGAGGAACTTACCTGGATTATGGCAGATCCTACCTATCCACAGGAGTCATGGCCTATGCGAGACTGTTGGTGCACCTAGATATCAAAGGAGGCTTGCAAGAAAAAGTTACCCTTTGTTGGAGAAATTATGATCCGACACAAATCCTGGACTATGAAGGGGTTCCCTTCCATTGCAGACGATGTTATAAAGTCAGACATCTCTACAAGGATGACCCTCTCCTCACAAAGAATAAATCGGGGTCCAGAGGGAAACCCACATCTGTTGAGGGAACACAGACATGGAAGGAACAATCAGATGAAGCCGATGCGATCAACGTTGAGCCGGATGGATCCAAGCCTAACTCAGTGACATTGAAGAAGCATGGGACTGCACCCCTTCGGCCACCTTCACCTCCACTGACCAAGTCCAAGGCAGCCACTGGCGGAGCACCTTATTCGGGTACGTCTTGTCCTTCCTTACTCTCTGCATCCATTAAATTTTCATCTACTCTTTCATTTGGTCCTTTGCATCCTAGGAAAATCCCTATTTCTACTCCCTGCTCAAACCTTAGGATCAGTCCCCTCATTTCTTAGT
Organism: Pinus taeda; assembly: GCA_000404065.3. Classification (NCBI taxonomy): domain Eukaryota; kingdom Viridiplantae; phylum Streptophyta; class Pinopsida; order Pinales; family Pinaceae; genus Pinus; species Pinus taeda. The sequence goes on from APFE031156266.1 coordinate 140,180, forward strand.
TGGATCCCCATCCCCTTTTTAAGCCTCCTTCCAATCCCCCGATGCATGAGATCTCCATCCCTGGGACTTCCCTTGAACCTCACCGCTACCATCTCCACCCTCACACCCGAGCAACTATGACGAATGCCGGAATTTGCATTTCTCCTTTCCCCTCTGCCCTAAAGCCCACCCGTGGTAGATCGTTCTCTCTGTCCAAAGCAAAACATAAGGCGGGGTTAAAGGTGGTTTCTAGGAAACAACTTTCTCTAGATAGGGTTCTTAGAGCACAGATACCTCCTCTGGTGTTCCCCCCATGAAGGAAATTTCTGTCAATTGCAGAGGGATAGCTAGTCTCGACAAAAAAATAGCACTGAGGAGACTCCTTCGAAAGGAGCCAGGTAATTTAGTTCTTCTTTAGGAAACCTTGGGTGCAACTACTATCATAACACCTCTTCTGGAGTCCATCCTCCTTGGATGGAAATTCCATGCCTTGGATGTAAATGGATGATCAGGAGGCATAGCCCTAGGTTACAACCCTCGCTCTATTAAACTGTTGGGAGCCTAGGGAGGCATAGGTTTCATAGGGGCTGACATATACTCATCAGAGCTGGGTGCAGAGATTAGATTGCTGAACATCTATGGACCCTGTCACCATAGAGAGATCTTCTGGGAAAGGCTGCTAGGAACCAACATTTTATAGGCAGACAATCTTATCATAGGTGGATATCTAAATTTTTCCCTAGGTTTCTCGGAATCCCGGGGTCTTCAGGTATAGACCGACCCCCTAGCGGGATATTTTGAGTAGCTCCTCGACTCTCATCAACTCATTGATATCCCTGTGGAAAAACTAACCCCAACTTGGAGCAGCAAAAGAATTTGAGAGGCCAGTCTTGCAAGGAGACTAGATCATTTGCTCATCAAGGAACATCTATTAGGGTATACTTATCGCCAATGGGTGGGATCCTGTGGACTCTCAGACTATTTTCCGATTCATCTTGAAATCTATGGCATCATCAACAAACCTAGAGCCCCCTTCAAATTAAACTCCTCATGGTTGAATGACATCTCTTACACCAGTCTTGTGGCAGACTTTTGGAAGACCCACCCTTTGGACAGGAACAGACACATCATTGAGGGATTCGTGGCCAATATAAAGGAACTAATGAATATTTCCAAGATCTAGGCACACAATAAGAGATGTGAGAAGAACATCGGGTGAACGAAATTGAAAAAGAGATAGCCAACCATGAAGAAAATAGTAAAGGCACCTTCCCTTCACCCGAGCTCAGGGACAAGCTTGTGGAGCAAACAACTCTAAGAGGGAAAATTCTCAAGGACAAAGAGGAAACATGGTGACTGAGAAGTCGGGCTATTTGGCTGAGATAAGGGGATGAAAATACAAATTTTTACCATAAATTCACAAATGGAAGAATGGCTTATAACACCATCTGGAACCTAACAAATTATCAAGGAGCTGTGGTTGACACTTTCCCCCAACTGGCCTCATTGGCCACCACACACTTTAAGCATGTCTACTAGAACCCTCCTAATTCTACCCTTGCTGAGGTCGTCAGAGTAGCTCTACTATTCCCTCATTTTATTGATATGGAGGAAGCTGAGCATCTCAATAGATAAATTACCATGGGGGAGCTTGAGGCCACTCTAAAATGGTTCAAAAAGGATAAAAGCCCGGTCTAGATGGTTGGTTAGTCAAATTCTACCTGGCATTCTTTGAGGTTCTAGGGAATGACCTACTCAAGGTCATAAAGGAATGCGGGATATTCGGGAGCATGCACGGGGCTATAAACACCACCTTCATAACCCTCATTCCCAAGACCGACAACTCCTCATCTTATAATGACTTCCGTCCTATATCCATTTGTAACTGTCTTTTAAAATCATTTCCAAAATCATTGCCAATCAAATCTGCCCCATCCTATTTTCCCACATCTCCCCTAAACAATTTCTTTCCTAAAAGATAGACAGATTCATGAAGCTATCGGATCAACTCTGGAGGTGATGCACTCAATACAATCCAAAAAGATCAAAGGCATGATCCTCAAAGCTAATCTCTCCAAAGCTTTCGACAGGGTAAGCAGGATATATCTCAGAATGCTCCTTACCCATCTAGGCTTTTCTGTTGGATTTATCAAATGGATTATGTGTTGCATCACCAATGTATCCTTCATTGTTCTAGTCAATGGGGTAGCCTCACCCTTCTTTGTCTCTGAAAGGGGTCGTAGACAAGGATGCCCCCTATTTCCCTTGCTCTTTTTCCTTGTTATGGAAGGCCTTAGCAAACTGATCAAGGACACGCATCACAGAGGTAGACTCTTTGGTATCAGAATAACAGAGGATTGTACTATAACTCACCTTCTCTTTGTGGATGATGTTCTTATGTTTCTAAACGGGGGAATAGGTGATATCTCTACCATCTAGAACCTCTTCAAATCAGCTATAGGCATGGCCACCAACAATTCCAAATCCATTATAATTGTCTCTGAATGCTTCCCCCGTGAAATAAACTTTGCATTACAAATGTTTCCTTTCACTCAGAATCACGTTGACAAGGGTCTTATATAATTGGGATAAAGATTGAAACTGCATGTAGGAGATTGCAGGCTAGCTATGGTTAATTACCAAGCTGGAGAAAAGACTCTATATCTGGTACCACAAATATCTCTCCAGAGTTGGCTGGCTGGTGCTCATCAAGGAAGTTCTTGAGGCCACTCCAGTCTACTGGATGTCCCTTACATGGATACCTAGAGGCATCCTCAATAGAATACAGAATCTCTATAGCAGATTCCTTTGGAAAGGTAATCAACCTGGGAGAATATTTGCTTGGGCAAGATGGGATCTCCTATCTATACCCAAGAAATGGGGTGGATGGGGCATAAAAAATTGGAGGACTTCTCCACTGCACTAGCGGCCAAGCTAGGGTGGCATATACTTACCTCCACTAGTCTCTAGACAAAAGTTGCTTCTGCAAAATATATCACCCTGCTTAGGCCATTGGAGTGGCTGAGATAGGCTAGCTGGAACAAATCAGGGATATCCAATATTTGGAAACCGATTTTGAATGCACTACCCCTTATATGGGATAGACTAACTTGGAGAATATCTAATGGGGCTTCTGTCCAAATAGGCCTAGACCCTTGGATAGGATGCGGTAATGCACATCAGATCCCCTTGGACCTACGACAGATCCTCTCTAAGAAAGGAATCATGCATATAAATCATGCAGTGGACCCAACACAATTGTCCTTTCTCCATCAAGCATAGAAGACATCATGTAGCTTCCTCCTCCCTGAACAATGGCATCAAGCATGGCACTCCTACACTTCTACCCTATAGGAATCTGACATCAGGCTCAGAGAAGGGGAGGATGAGATAATATGGGCCATTCCTAAGAGTGGTTGGTACTCCCCAAAAGAGGAGTACCTACTATTGGCAAATAAGCACAAGCCACAACTCATTGAATCATGGTGGAAAGACATGTGGAAACTAAAAGCACCTCCCCGCACTAGACTACTCCTGTGGTCTATCCTAAAAAACAAGGTGCCGACTGGGGAAAACTTGACTAAGAGAGGGCAATATGGCCCATTTTGGTGTTGCTTTTGGAAGAACAATTCCAAATATCTAGATCATCTTTTTCTGTCTTGTTCAGTCACTATCAGCCTATGGACCTCCACTTTAACCCACCTTCACCTGCCTATTATCTGGGCGGGACAGACTACCAAGGAAGCTTGGGAAAATTGTGGACATCTACTACATCGGCCAAAACCAGAAACCTCCCCCTTCTCATCTGTTGGGAAATCTGGTTAACTAGAAATTGCTACATCTTCCATGACACCGCCCCTCATTGGACTTCCATCTCAGCTAGAATTATAGCCGACTACAACTCTCTCCCTTAGGACTTGGCCACCACACCTCCCAGGAATATCATTCCTGAATCCATAGATCACTCAAGGCCCTGGGCATCTTTTGATGGCTCCGCACAAGCTACAGAATGTGTTGGTGGGGCTATACTACACATTTTGGAAAACCATCATTATCATATTCAAATGGGACTTGGGATTGGCACCAATAACTTTGCTGAACTCTCCACGGTATACTACCTAATCAAATTTGCTATAGAGAAGGACTGTCATAATTTGCAAATCTTTGGTGATTCCAAAATTGTTTGTGACTGGATAAACAAAACCACAACCTGCCTCACATTCACATTGGGACATATATTGGCAGAAATTCATAGATGCATCTCACATTTTGACAGTTTTTTTTTTCATCACATCTATAGGGAATGAAACACCATCGCTGACCAACTTTCCAAAACAAAAGCGATCAAGCCACACAACATTTGGTTGATACAGGAGCAACGGGGAGAAGAACATTTCCAGTACTACCACCGGCCGTATATGACCATGCAGACCAAGCTCAATAGGAGCCTGAACTTATGAAAAACAAGTCTCTCTTATTTTGTCTATTTTGAACTATGTATATACATAACAGTACATGTTTTTAGGAATACTCTCTGCGTAGAGTATGTTTAAATTTTGACTCAATTATGCAGTACTATTTAAAAGACTGTCTCCCTACGTGGAGATATTATTTTGGAGATTATATTTTGGGATCTAAAAATTTTGAACTGGCACACAACCACATCTTATTCATGTGCACTTTGCATCTACAACATGTAATTTTCTTATATTAATGAAAATTACAATTTTTCCAAGGGGAATTTTTATTTTCACATGAATGTACATAAATATATACACTGTTATTTTTAGATTACTATAAATATTTTAGCTAGAAACCTGTTAGCTATTGTATTTTCTATATAAATAGTTTCTAAAGAAGAAGAAAGGGTTGGAAATTTTGAAACATAGCCTTTTGTATTTATTGTGTGATCATATTATAATAAAACAATTATGTGAGTAGTTTGTAGAAATTCTTGTGTTGTGATTCCCTATTTGTCTCTTGGTGTAATATTTTCCTCAATGTTTGAATGTCAAGTGTTGAATTTAGAATTCATATTTTTTGTGCTCCATTTTTTTATGTTTCAGATATTTAAATACTTGTTTTTTTCACATATATATCACTTTGTTTTCCTCCATTATCCTCCAAATTTCCTGAAATTTGTCAAATGAATTGTTACTATCTTTCTTTTGTAATGTTTGATCACTGAACCTATGATTATATAAACCTGATTGGGTCAGACTCCATGCCCAATGGTGAAATTTTCCTACAATCCAACCAACCTCAATTTTTCTTAAATAAATCTAGCCATAGTACTTATTGCAAACCTTCTACCATTGTGACCTTGGGTAGCTAATTTTTAGGGAGAGATTCCTCTGTAGGTTGAAGGGCCAACTTTCAACCTCAAAGTAGTTTGAGGTTATCTTAGAGTTTTTCCTGCAGCCAAGGTTTGTGATAACACAACCAACCCTCAATGGTTCTAATCTTAGCAATAAAATTCATATTGCCTTGTCACAACAACTCTCAACTCGAGAGGAACCATTGTCTCTTCCAACCTCTACCATAGTTTTTTCTAGGAATAGTGTTAAAAAAATTCTAAAGCAAAAAAACAATAGAAGAGATCAATTTTATTATTTCGGTATTCCTATGCAATTGTCCTAAGAGTAACAAGATGGTCCATGGTTGAACGATATCTCCTAAACCTAGCCTGGCCTTTATCTCTTTTACCATGGGTTTCAAGTCAAAGTATAATCTTATTTTCCAAAATAAGCCCGTATAATTTGGCTAAAATGTGGCTAATCATAATGATCCTATAATTAGAGGGAATTATTTTATCCCTGCTCTCAAATATAGGCACAATAAGGCTCTACCTCCAAGGCTAAGGGAATCCTTGCTTCACTGCTAAATTAAAGAGCTTGTGTATGTGCAAGATGAGGATAGATTCTACCATTTTAATTTTTTATTTTTTTTTATCTTGGTAGTTTCAATGTCCTTATATTTCCTATTAGCAAGCTTCTTAACCCAAACTCAATGTCTTCGAAAGAAAATATATCATCCTATATAGGGGCATTCAAAATGGTGTTCATGGTTTTAAGGTATTCATAGAGGTTTTGAAGGTAAACATTTTAGTTATTCAAGGGAATCAAATGGTTTTCTTTAGTATTACAAATAAAAAAATTCCTTCAAAACCTTGTAGGATCAAACTTACAGAGGTGCAATGACTGCTATTACTTTCTACTTGTATAATATTTTTTCTTTCTTTTAATAAGATATTTATACTTGTTTATCTTATCAAGCTTTGAGGTTTCGTTAAGAGCATCCCTAATCACTTTTCTAACAATTTACAATCATTATCATACCAAGGGTTGGTAGTTCTATTACTATTTTTATATGACACCTTGGTAGAGAACTTGCTAATGGTATTAAAGAGACTTGTAATAAAATTATGATAGTGGCTCTCAATTTTATTCTTATAAGTTAAGAGGTGTAAATCCCTATTTAAATCTTTTAAGAAGAGAACAATTTTACTCTTGTCAAAATGCATGTGGCTTTGTCTCTTGCAACTCTCATGCATGTGCTTGTTTTTCATAGCAAAGATTAGAGTTAAGGTTAAAGGGCTATGATTAGAGTTAGGACCATGGTCATTTAAGAGGTCAAAGTTCAGAATTTGGTTGTAAATAAGGAGATTATATGTCACATAATCCATGACACTACTTCCAAGCTCATGAATACAAGTCATCTGGTCAAAGTTTGGCCACTTGATTAAGCCATTGCAAATTATAAATTCTTGAAAACTATAAAGTTTGACTAACTTGCATCCAGATAAATTCTTTGTTAGGTCAACATAGTTTCTTTTGAGTCTACTATATATATCAAGGTCCTCATATAACCAAACAGGATTAGGGTTTGAATCATTACTTAGAAGACTAGCTTGGTTAGATGCAGTTCTAGCATTAAATTCTGTTAACAAGAGAACAATACCTTTAGACTATGAATATCCTGCTCTAATGAAGGGAAATCCTTATCTAGATTATTTTTCTTATAAATGGTAGAGTTTATAGGTGCTAGATAACAATTTGTGATATAAATCCTCTTAAAATTAATGTTTAATCCAAATGTACAAATTAAGGGGGTCTGTCTTACGAAGCCAAGAGTGAGTAGAGGCACTTTTTTTTATCTAATACGTTATTCCAAACTCGTCAGCAAGAGGATTTCTTGTTCCAAACTAACCATAAAATGAATGCATCTATGTTAGGGACCTTAGAATCATCATGCTCCCAAGTTTTAGTTAAAAAGGTAATATATATTTCACATGAGATCCAACTTAACATAAGACCTTTACACCATGGAAATCCACAATAGTTCCAAAAGAGGATCCAAAGTGTTCTAAATTCCTATACATTACTCTCCTTTTGGTCTCTATCCTTAATAAAATCTTTCCTATTTCTAACAATTTCCCATTTGCCTTCCTTTCTAACTTCCTTTACCTTTTGAGCCTCTTTCCTTATTTCAACTTGGTATGTTGGGATGAGGTCCTTATTTATAAAGGTTCATGTCCCTTTTAGGCTTGGATATTTACTATGTATGGCAAATTTATGGTCACTACAACTTATCCTAACATGGATTAATTTATCTTTGTGCTCAAGTATCCTTCCCAACCTTCTCACTTCTACGAGATACGTTTTTTTATTTGTGAATTATTTTTTAGTTCTTATTTTGCTATATTTATGCTCTTTTATACGAGGAATTACAAGATTCAAAGCTCTTTTATTATTCTCATGATCTAGCTCAATTAACTTGTTTATTTCATGTTTGATAGATTTGATATCTAATTTATTATCAAGACTCCTTAGGGAAAAATTGTTATTTAGTATTTATTTAACTCTTCAATATTGTCTCTCAAAGTTCAATTTTCTTCAATAATAGAATGTTTATGCCTTTTCATATCTTATATCCCATCCATTATTTTTAGCTTAGTCTCGAACCTTAATATTTTATTTTCTAATAGTTTGTATTTGTTTTCAATCATTGTAATTAAATAATATTTATGTTCTATTTCTCTTTCTTCTATCCTTTCTTCTATTGAATTGAAATGGTCATAAAGATTTTCTAGAGTGACTTTGCTTGAACTCTAGGCTAGGTTGAGGTTTTGGCATATGTGGCAAAATACTCATAATTTCGAAAATAAAAAATAAAAAAGAGGAAGGAAGAAAATAGGTAAAAGAACTTGTACACATGGTTTATGAGTAATTACGAGCATCCACTGCAGTATGAAATCAATTCTATGCATATCACATTAAAAATGAAATTAAAAAAGTTATAAAATGTCAAAGAAAATTGCCAAACAAATACATGTAACCATATGTTTTATCGTTTTTTTTTAATAGAATTGTTACTTTATATTAAAAATCTTCGATTGCATGAACATAACCATTTACTTCATGAAAGACAAAATTTCCTGTAGTGTTATCCGCTGCTTCAGTGTTCTAATAAAACCAAAATAAAACTTTCTTGCCTCTAGAGCCCTGTGAGCTAATATTTTACACTGAAATTTCATATAGGCCTGCCAAAATTGACCCAAAATCAAAACATATTTGCAGTACCTAACAAAACAACATTAACCAATATTTGAAGGGCTGACTTTGTCATTGGAGTAATTTTCCTCCTTGCACATTCCTTATCTTTGATGTTATGGTATTGTTGTTAGTTGAGTGTGGGGTTAGATAACCTTACAATTATATCATATGCCACTATAAACAAACTATTTTTGATCAATTCAGAGTTTCTTAACAGGAGATCGAATTCCAGTTTAATAATCTTTCTATCCATCTTGGCTTCAACACTTCCAAATTTTGCATCAATGCAGTCTGCATTGGTTGCATGATACTTTTCCAACAACTCCACTCTCCTTGTGAGAAGGTCAAGCCTCCCCATAAGCTATTTAAATAAATATTCTGCTACCCTCTTCCATCGTTCCATGTCAACCTCCGAAGACTGCTCACTTGAAGGTGCCATCACTAAAACTCGACAAAACATGATTGCTAGGAAGGCACTCAAAGGAAAGGCGAACAAATGCCTCATGGGAAAACGAGGAAGGATTATATAATTTTTCTTCCCTTCTCCCGTCACTGAGCTCATCTCTTTCCATTAATGCCTACAAATATTCAATTTTCATGCCCATTAAATATTTTTCCTGCCCAAGGGACCTCTTAAACCAACTTTGCAGCTAATTTGCAGTGGCACAAGGTGGAATTTTTTTCCATCTCTTCATCATTAAATCTACCAGATTATATGTTGTCCTCCCGAGGATATTGTTAACATAAATGTCTATGGTGTCATCCTCCAACCATATGAAATCTGGTGGAATTTGCGTCAGGCTGCCTTGAGACTCCAAACGACGGATAAGTGGATACATGGAAAATGGCATATGAACATCTACTGGGGGAACTAAATTTACAATTGTGGTGACTTCATTCCCCCTAGTACTTAGTGTTCATATCTGTTTTACTGTGCACTAGTTTTTTTTCCTGTTATTGCTTTATTTTAGCCTGGCCACTAGACAAATACAATGTCCTCTGCTAGGTGGGTCTCCCACTTTCACAGATGGTGTCTTTTTCTCAATAGGTTTTTTCTCCAGCACATCATAGGGGTAGTCTGCTTATATATGTCTTTTTATCACTAGATGGATCCCATTTATGCTTTGTTTTCTTCAGGGGATTTATGAATATAAAGCCTCTCGTCCAGCATATGTATCTGCTATGATTTTTTATGTATGACACTTGTTTCGAATGAAACAAGCTAGATGTATATTACCATATGTTTATAATATATTTATTATGCTTTTTTCGTACTGAAAAAAGAAAAAAAAAAAAAGAAAAAAGAAAAAAGAAAAAAAGTGGATACATGGCAGTATGCTTAACTGACCTGTTCATCATCACTGCGTTTGGGTTTCATGAAATCTAAAGCATCGTTAGAGTTTGAAAACATTCTAATCACAAGCAGAGAATACCCAATGATAGTTAATTCATTAATTCCTTGACTCAGAGTGATGTCTAAGCCTTTCTAAAGCACTAGAAGCTATGCCTTATTGTTGGTTGTTGTGCCTAAACCCCACCTAAATTTGAATACAACTTGTTCATTGGGGCAAAACATTACCCTTCCCTCCCCTATGCTTTATCAAGGTTTTAATAAAATTAAAAATATGAATATTTTTATATAGAGAGATGTGAAATTTATATAAATATAAATAATATTATTAAGAATCACC
>APFE031156266.1:150414-165500 GCA_000404065.3 Pinus taeda
TGGTAGTAGAGCGGGGGTGATCTATGATTAAGGAGGTGTGAATAAGGGGTTTGATGGCGAATTGGATTAGGAAAGTTTGCATGCTCCTAGTCTTGAGGCAAAGCCTCCTTCTCTGGAGCTAGTGGAAAAATAATTGCAAAGTAAAACAACACTCTCGGTAAAACTAGGGTGACAGGGACATGATGACCAAGAAGAGATAATCACCTTCATGAATGATCTACAACATAATCAATGGGACCTGTTGGATAGAATGTCTTCTCTTCGAAAGAGTCAAAGGCATATTCATGAAAGGCTGGACTTGAGAGAGAGAAGGATGGATCATCTAGAGTTCCATGCATAGAGGGGCATTAGGCCCCTAGGCCATCTTAATGTCAAATAGGTTCTAATCCTCCCCATAACTAGTCATGATGGCTAGCTATATTTGTATTCTCTTTTTATTTTGGAGACTCAGTGCATTTGGTGTCAGGACTCGCTCTAGTTTTTGGCATTTGACTGATAGTTTTTGTCTAACTCACTTGGCCAACAAATTTAGTCAAGGCAAGATTGGGAGAGCATTTAATGAAAACCTTATGTAATGTTTTGATGAATTAATGGAAATGGTTTGATCGACAAAATAAATACATAAAATAAATATATATGTATAGTTCCTTTTTATATATATAGATATTTTAATTATTATTATTTTATTTAATAATGGAATAAAAAATGATAAGTAAGTTATTATTATGAGAATGAGAAATTTGCTTTGTTTAAATCTATAAAAAGTAAGAGGTTTTATATTTATATTTTGTTGTTGTTGTTGTTGTTGTTATTAGGTAATGTGATTCTTGAGATGACTACAATGCTTAACTTATCATTTGAGTAGCCATGAATTAGGGTCATCTAATCCATCAAAATCATCTGTGGATCACACCCGACATGTGCCACACTAGCCCTTGACATAGCAGGATTTTTCCCACACGGTTTCAAAATGGTGATGTTTTCAACACAGAGTGCCTCAATTGAACACCCTGTCACTATCTATTCTATGCCCAATGGGCTATATTCGTTTAAAATTTTATTTACATATTTGAAAATAAATTAAGTGAAAACTACTAAATTAAAATATATATATATGTATATATGTATTTGAAAACTTTAAAGAGGATCTTTCTAAATTATGCAGTTTTAAGGTGATTTAAGAATGTTAGGAAGATTGAAATTTGCATATAAATTTAAAAAATTTTTGGATTAATATATATATATATATTATATATAATATATATAACTATATATAAGATAATAATATATAATATAATATATATATATATATATATATATATATTATATATATAATATAATATATCTAATAATATATATATATATATATATATATATATATATATATAGAGATGATATTGTATGAAAATCCTTTTTCATATTGGACTCTCTTAGTATCATAAAGATGGAAAATTCTCTTGTCCCATGTTGTTTTACTATGCAACTTGTGAAAGTTTGTTGTTATTTTAGCAATATTGATTTTAAAATTTGTTCTTATTTCAGCAATGCTGATTTTTTTCTTTGCACTCGTACAAAACAAGTGATATTTTTTATCTTTTAGATTAGGGTTTATCATCTCCTTGTAATATCTTAATTTTCTTTTACCATCATACCCCATATTAGAGTAAAAGCCCTTGAGAATTCTTAATTGCTTATCTAAGTAGTAGGGACACCTTGCCATAAAAGCAATATCATTAGCACAAAGAAGAATGATGAAGACTATACCAACAAGAGTTGGGCTAACACAACTAGTATCTCCTAAGCAATCTTCTAACTTGTTAATGTATATGCCAAAAGGGCATGGGACACACGACAACCTTGCTTGACTCCTACATTACAATTAATTTCTTCCAATGAGATCTCAATGTTCCTAAACTTAGAAATAACATTCTCATACAACCTTACTATGATAGCCCTCAACTTGAAAGGAACTTTTAACTCTTCTAACATTTTCTAAAAGTGTCAATTTTTTTTCTAAAATCAATTAAATAACAAAGGAGATCCTAAGCAAAACAATATTGCTAGGTATGACTTTTAGCTCTTTCCCCATGAATTTCTATCTATATGCTAATCGTTTTTCTAAAATAATTCCATATAAGTTGGCCAAAATGGTGCTAATTATATAATGGTCTTATAATCAAAGGATTGATGTTATCTCTATAAAATGAAGCTTTGACTCTATGGTTTTTGAAGTTTGATATTAAGAAGAGGAGCTTGCCTAAGTGAGAGAAGATGATAGGCACTTAAATTTTTAAGTTTTAGGTTGGTTGTCTTCGATGTCCTTATCTCCTTTATTTTCCATTTTTACTAGTTAATTAGAAATTTTAAGTTTTTTTGCATCTAGAGGTACTCTCTAGCCAAGTATACTAGAGACATTGAGATATTGTAATGTCCTTTTAACATTTTAACTTGAAAAAAATAAATAAAATAATAAATAATAATAATAAAAAATAAAATTACCAATAAACATTTTGACACTCTCATTAGGTGAAACTAACATAAAAATAAGATAAAATAAAAAAAAAATAAAACATAAATTAAAATAATATATTAAATTTAGTCAAAATTTTTTTAAAATATAATTAATAATAACCTAGGTAGATCCATCTTAACTCATGATCTATCAAGGGTAGAGAGGGGTCAAACATGGATCTAGGCTAGTATAAAAAAAAACTTCATCCTCTATAAAAACTTTTGAAATATTGTCCATGGCAATAAGAGATTTGTTAAAGTAGGAATTCCAATCCTTCTAGGAAAGGTTTAACCAATCAAAGTTTACCTCCAAAATTCTTTGGATTTAACTTGAATAAGTATAATTTTTTTTTTGTTTTTTTTTATTTTTTTTATTTATTTTATTTTTTTAATGTAATGTATTTTAATATATAATTAAGACGTAATCTAACTTATAGACAAAATAGTCATTTTCATCATAATTTGGTGATACAATTTCAAGCAAAATTGTAATTTTTTGTTGTTTAAAATACCCTTTTTGAATGCATAAATGAATTTAACGCCCTGAAAACCCCGGGGCACTCGAATTCTATAAATTAAAGAACTTAAAGTCAAGTCTTCAAAAAAAATTGCCCTCTAAAAAAACTATTTCATCTAGAAATTACACTATGCCTATAGTTAAAACTTTATATTTATTTGTTTTATTAGCTTTTTAAGAATTTGTTATAAACATTCTCAATCATTTTTTTTTTCTTCAAGATTTCACTTTAAGTAAAAAACATTTACTAATAAATATAAATAATTATGATATAAAATTGTAATCTTTATTTTATCTTAATAATTAAATTAAAATAAATAATATAAAAACATGTTTTGATAATAAGTAGCATTATGTTTATAACTAACTTAGATATGTCCTTAATTTGAGATGATCAAATTTTCTTTCACTCTAAAAGAGTTTGCATATTAGGAGATTTTATCCCTTTGGACACTTAATAGATCCAGAGTTAAAATAGACCAAGGCTAATTTAATTATTAATTGAAATTAATATTAAATATAATTATAAATATAATAATTAATTCTAATTCTAATTCTAATTATAAATATAATTATTAATTTCATGTTTTTATTTTATTTTATTTTTATTTTAATGTAATTTGAAGGAGTCAAAAATCCTTTATTTCACAAAAAATGAGGTGAAATCTTGATTTGTGTTATTTAAAGTGGTTTGATTGTATATATGGATTGAGCACCTTAAAAAACCCTAGGGCACTTCGATTGTGCAGGGGTACCCATCAAGGTTGTGATTTCAATAGATTCTTGCGGGATTTTACAGAAATTAGACCGGAAAAGCCCACCTGAAAAGCTTCCAAGAAGTCTCACAACTCGATTATAATTATTAATTATAATTTTATTTGTATTTTGACTGAGTCAACATGTTTAGAGGACATTATATTACAACATCTCTACCATACTTGGATAGAGAGCTCGTTTAGGTGCAATAATAATAATAATAATAATAATAATATAATTGTAAGGTCACCATCAAATTTGGATATTAGACCTTTTTTTTGTGGGACAATGGACCGATCTCTACACAATGATTCAATTTTTTTTAGGTATACATACTCTAACCCCTTCTAGATTTGAGGAAACATGAGTTCTTAAATATATATTATATATTTGGATAATACATTTTGTTTGCTTGTGTGTATAATTTGTGGGATTTGCTTGAGATTTAAGAAACCATGTTCTAGGGTATTTAAATTCTTAAAATCACGTGGGGATCAACTCCATCTACTAAGCTATAGATCACACCCATTTGTGAAACTAGCATCCAAAAGCTTATTTAAGATGTCAAAATCACCTAAAAATCACAACCATTTGTAATCTTTACATAATTAACTTGTGATTTAAGAAACCACTTCCTATAAACATTTAAGTTGTAAAAATCATACTTATTCTAAACCACACCAATATTCATATTTATAAACAATCCTATAAATACACCACTTTATTTAGCTCTAAAAAATTAATATATTTATGTTTTAGATAAAATATTTATTAGCTATATTCCGTCCATTGTATTATAAGACAACCCCATTATTTCACTCTAAAAAATTAGTATATTTATGATTTATGTAAAATACTTAATAGCTATATTCTGTAAACTGTAATATAATAATAAAAATAATCTTAAATGACAAACCATGAATCGTAAAACAGGGGAGATGTAAAATGATGTGGTATAAAACGCCTTGGGAGGAAAGAGTAGAGAGGTAAGGGTTTGATATCAAGAACACAGGTTCACAGTAGAACTGAGGAATTTGTGAAGAAAGTAGAAGATTTTCTCTGCAGGACAGAGAAGCCGTATTTTCTTGGGTTTCCTTCATAGCAAGGATGGTGAACAAGAAGAAAATAACGGTGGAATCGTGCACAATTCAGAACGTAACAAAATAATAAAGGGTAAGGAGTAACCATAAAGGATCATTAGTTTTTGAAGTTAAATCATACCATTATCTCTGTGGAAAAAACCTGAAAACCTAATGGTGTTTTTCCAGCGGAAGCGGTATTGGTATTCATGAGTGCCCCACATCCGGGAAAAACACCTTACGTAACTCACGTGGATTGGCTGGTTTAGAGATCTCATAAATTCCATCTTTTGTGAACCACTTTGGTAGCTCACGTGGATTGGCTGGTTTAGAGATCTCACAAATTCCATGTTTTGCACCACAGTTGTTAGCAACTGAACAAGAATATTATGAACTAATAGGGAGTGGTAAGAGAATTCCCATATACCATAGTTTTGACGGTCAAAAGTTGCTGGTGCATTTGATCACACAGATATTCGTTCCAGTTACATTGGAAATTCACATGTAATGAATTATTATCAATGTGGAAAGCCTTTAATTACGGAGTTGTCTATAATGCGACTTTTTGGAGATTCCGGTGACGGAATCCGGCGGAAGAAATGAGGTTAAATCTTGATTTTTAGCAGTTAAAATGGTTTTTTAACTGCATATTTGGATTCAGCGCCCTGGAAAACCCCTGGGAGCCATTGATTGTGCATAAACTAGCTATCAAACTTGGGATTCCAATGAATTGCTGCCGGATTTTGACCGGAGAAATCCGGCGCAAAGACTTTCAAAAAGTCGCGTTATAGACTACTGCTTTAATTACAGGCTTGGGTGCACACCATTTCGCACCATTTGACTTCGTAAACATAACACCATTTTAGGTGCGAAACACACCTGGTCTCCCAGCTTCATAACTAGAATATCATGGCTGCATGTAACAGAATCCATGTTAGGCAAACACTATTTAATAATGGTTGGTTATTTATTTAGTTTTGTTTTACGTAAAAGCTCTTCTAATCGTAGCCACAATGACATGTATCTCTAAACCCATAGTCAAATATAACTCTCTCACATTCTTAATATATTTATTTTTTTATTTAAAAAATCAAAATAATGATAAAAACAAATAAGAGTTGAGGCATATAGATAAAAAACCATGAGCTTCCGTTACTTTAAAACTTATGGATGGCCATTGTTTTAAATTAAGAACGAAAAAAAACCCTCCATTGCAGCAGCGAAGATAGATATTCTTATAAATAAAATTTTAATTTAGATAGAATTTATGGTGGGTATGTTATGCAAAACATTTTAATCTTAACTATGTATATCTTATATATTATAACATATAAAGTAATTGAGAAAAACAAGTTTCTCTGGTTAAAAAGTTTTAAGTTTGACTATTTTACATTTTGGTCTTTTCTTAGGTATATTGTTTTAGTCAATTTTCACAAAGGTACTTTGGAATTACAAGTTTAAGCTATGTAATCTATATGACATTCAAAAATACAATTTAAATAATGAAAAATTACAGACACACATATAGAGAGACAATTTTCATTCAAATTTTGCAATTTAAAAATCGTTTTTTCTTCCTGATGATGAACCTCATTAGTTGGTTCGATTAGAAGAAGAAGCTCTAAACAAATCTCCTCACATAATCCTTAATTCACAAAAGATTTGATCCTTGATGCTAGATACATGCTCAATGTGGATCTATACTAGTGTTATAGAAGCATCAAAGAGTTGAAATACATTTTTTAAGTTATTGCAAGACCATTTTCATGGTATTTTCAATTGGAAGAGGTTAACTGAAATAGAGGAGTCAATTTAGTTTGATTTTTCAGATAAAAGAAAAGGTGATAGGTTTATTAATTTTTTTTTACAAATACCTGGAAATCCAATAAGTAATGGAGAAAACTATTGCTCTCAAAGAAATTATTCAAGGATTGACTAACCTAAAATAACTTGAAAACAAGTTTTTCAACCAAAGAAAATGATGTTCCAATGTACAAGATGAGGAATAGGAGGAAAACATGCAAAAATATTTGGACATTATCATAATTTTCTTCTTATATGATTTTGTGACAATGTGTGAAGAAGCGTGATTATAGATGAGTTGATAATGAGCCCAAGGCAATTGTTCGATAGAAAACCACATAGAATGGTTGGATTCTTATGTGCAAAAATACTTGGACATTATCCTAACTTTCTTCTTATAAGAGTTTACGACAATGTGTGAAGAAGCATTGATTATAGATGAGTTGACAATGAGCACAAGGAAATTGGTCTATGAAAAAACACATAGAATGGTTGGATTGTTATGTAGTTTATTTGACACATTAGATTTAAGAAATCAAGTTGATCACCTCATTCACATTATGGGCTCCGTGGTGAAGAAGCTTGTTAGACTCCATACACCTTAATAAATTCTCTGGTTGAGGGTCATCTATGGAGGGATTGGTTTTAGTCATGTTCTCATAGGCTTTGTATTCTAGGTGACTTGGTTTAGGCTAAATTAGGTTCACCACTGTATTTAAGGATTTTTATGCCCCATCCTTTGGGAACCATCTTACTTGAAGCCCCATACATTAGGTCTTCTCCTCTCCCCATTATTTATGCCTTCTACTATGGTAGAAGTACATAACTATGTAGCTAGCTATAGGTTCAAAATGCACAAAGACCCCACACCTCCATCACTACTTCGAAACTCACCACCATGTCTCCATTCAAGAAAGTGGTATTTAAATCCATTTTATGGACTTTCCATCCATTCTAAGTTGCTAAGGAAAAGAGAGTCCAGATGGTGGCCCATTTTGTTGTTGGGCCAAAGGTCTCTTCATAATTGACACCCTCTTTCTGTTTGCTTTTCCATAAGCCTTTCTTTTTGCTTGTTAAGTGAGCCATCTAATCTATACCTTTTCTTGAAGACCCACTTGCATCCAATTGGTTTGGTTCCAAATGGAGGGTCCACCAACTTCCATGTTCCATTCTTTATCGGAGCATCATACTTCTTTTGCATTGATTCATTCCATTCATCATGAGAAGTATCTTATTTAAAATAAGTTGGTTGAAAATATGTAGAAAAAATGAATTCACAATCATAAGAAACATCCATATCATCAACTGAATTATAAGCACCTACATCACCTCCATTTTTTCTGGTAGAACTTCTAGTTCATGTTTTTCTAACCTCATCAGAATGAACACTTTCAAGTGTTTTAATGAGCCATTTTGGAAGACATTTTTTAGATGGTCTAGGTTGCTCTATTGATTGAGATGGGGATGCATCAAAATTTAACCTTCTAATCCTCTCAATCACATCACTCAAGGGGTCTTCCTTATTTGAAGAAATGGTTGGAATATCATTAGGGGGGAAGAGTGCTTTGAAAGGAGATTCCATAGATTGATCTAGGATAGGGATCTACCATTCAAGATGTGGAATCTAATTTTAAAATTCATGATAATTTTTTGAAAGACAGAATATATCCAAACAATCAAGCTACCGCTCAACAATATTGTTAGTCTTGGAAGTTTCAAGAAAAATAACATCTCTAGACAATATAAGCTTTTTTTTACCTCATCTTAGAGATGATATGCTTTGATGGTATATGAGTACCCCAAGAATATACACATTTGACTCATTGCATCAAGTTTGCTTATTTTTTCCTTAGGAATCAAGGAATAAAAGGTGGAACCAAAGATATTGAGATGCCTTGCAGAAGGAATTTGGCCTACCACATTTCATAAGGAGACTTGTTTTTTATATCATGAGATGGAAATATATTTTTGATATATAGTGCACAAAGAAATGCATCAACCCAAAACATTAACTTTACATTTTTGAAAAACATCATTAATCATACCATATTTAAGATAGTATTGTTCATTCTTTCAATTACACCACTTTGTTCAGGATTGTATGGTGCAATCATTTGATGTTGAATCCCATGTTGGTGAAGATATTTTTCAAATTCATTAGAATTATATTCTTTTCCGTTATCAGTATGAAGAGAGCCAATATGTGATTGTACATCATTTTCAATCCATGCATGAAATTTTCTTAAAGTTTCAAAAGTTTATAATTTACTTTTCAACAAATATACCCTATAGATCCAATTGTAATCATCAATAAAATACATAATTTATTTATTTCCATTTGGAAAAGGAACATGCAATATAGGGCCACACAAATTAGAATGAATGAGTGTTAGCTTTTTATGTGCTTTGGAAGAATAATCATGAAATGGTTGTTTTCTATGTTTTCCTAGGAATAATTGGCAAACCAAAAAAACCTTTTTTTCTCAACAAACAAAGATTGTCATAATTAAGATGTCCAAATCTTGCATGCTATAGAAGACTAGATGAAAATGTACCTTCATTGTACTGAGAACTATATGCATAATTATGTACATGAGTAGATGTTCCTTGTAGGTTCAACAATCTTTCCTCCATTTCAGTCATGACAATTGTGTTTTATGATGCTTTTCTTATCTCAACTTTTCCATCAAGCATATGAATGGAGTTTCCTTGCTAGCGAATGTGAACAAGAGACAACAAGTTTCTACACAACTCTAGAAGGGAGAGTACATCATGCATAACAAACTTGAGAAGCCTCGGAAATTTAAGCCTGATGGTGCCAAGTCTGAATGGCTTGATACTTGACTTGTCCGCAAAGCATATTGCTCCATCTACATCATCATTAAAGTCTTCAAATATTTTTTTCAAAAATTCATATGGCAGATTGCACCCGTATTAAGCAACCATGCATCTTTCCAAGAAGCAAATGAAGTATGAAACAAATCTTCAGCTACTCCAATATTGCAATGGGCAACAATATAATGAGTAGATTCAGGTGCTTTACCTTTCACTAGATCTATTATTTTACCATTGTATTCTTTACATTCTTTCTTGATTCTTCCCAAGGGAGTTTACATGTGGATCTTGTCAACCTCTATTACAGTGAATACAATGTAGATCAAAATTTCCTCCTTGTTGATATTTACCCCCTATCTCTATTGTTCTTCCTTCCACGTCCTCTTCTACCACCTCTTCCTCTAGAATAATATTGTGACTTGTTATTCTCTTTATGTGCAAGGCACAAAACTTCTTCATGGGATTGATAAATTATTTTCCTCTTCCCAAAAACTTTCTCCTGTCCTACAAAATTATCTGCAACACTGTAAAATTTAATATCTCTGAGTTGGGCACTAGCTCGTAAGGATTGAAGATAATGAGAATATGTAGGATAGAGGGCCCTAACAAAGGTTATGAGAGGGATTTCCATTTTAATTCTAGCGAATTCTACATCATGCATGATGGTTCTAGTTTCTGAGGCTATGGATAGGAGGTCATCCTCCTTCAACTCCAAGTTGAAGAGCTTGATCATTAACTGGACTATTCCAATTTTGAGTGATTTAAATAAATATTTCAATGTCTTTAATGCATTATAAAATTTTGTAATTGGAATAATATGTGATTCACATATTCACTTACCTAAGTAACAATCAACACATAAGAGTTTTTATTCTTATTCTCCCATATGGATAGATCTTCATCTGATATGGTCTTGATGGGCGCATTGTCATCTTCTTCTTCACAAACACGTTTCCATAAGTCATTGAAGATAAGGGCGTGCTTGATGTTTTTGGACCATTTTCGGTAATTGTTGCTACTAGTGAGTATTATGCCAACTATAGAAATAAGTGAATGCATTTTTGACAAAGCTCTATTGATACCTCTTGTATAATAACAATGATAATTTACCCAAATAAATAAAGGCTTTTATTCTCACTTAAAAGGCTACTTAAAAATAAAGATGTTGCATAAGTGCATCTCCGACTACACTAATCTTTGTCTTGAGTTAACACAATGATGACACAATCTATTCTCCCATCTAGAGGTGTTACTAGTTATGTAGGAGGAATCACAGGGTTCAACCAAAAGCCACTAGTACCCATTGCCAGTGACCTTGGGATTTGACTACCTAATTCCACTAAGATATCATGGTCATCATTGAAATAGCTACTGAGTGCAAATGCCATGAGTCTCAATGCCCACTTTGCAAAGACGACGATGTTTTTTCAACCCAAATAAAATTCACCAACTCCTCCCAAAACAGGGAGGATAGGTCATGTGGTGTTGCTTGAGCAAAAGCCCAAGGTGGAGGAATTCTTGTCGAAGCTACTCATTAAATTTCTTAGCACCACCCAAAACTCCAGCTTGATAATGCTCGATCCTTTACTCGGAACATTGTTGAGATTCTAACCCACCCAACTCACGTGCATGACAACCAAGTATCCAAACCACACCAGACGACAACAACAATGCACAGTGAAATGACAACTCTAATAACACATATTCGGTAATGACAACTCTAGAGATGGTGAAACAGTTGCAACATTTAATGATATCATTAAGGAAGTCAGGATGTCAGGTAACACACAACCTCTCTTTGTTTCTTGGGACAAATATGAGTGGTGGAAGAGATGAGTAAGAAGTGTAGAGACACTTCTGAGGAGGGAGACGAGTTATACAAACAAGGATATCTAAAATTTCCTCTGATACCTTGTGAGGCCAAGAAAAATAACTCTTGAATTAGATTTCCATTAATCTAAGCATTGTTATATGCATAAGAATGATGACCTTTGAGATTCCATTTCTTCCATCCTTAAAGATTATATGTCTAATATTATTATTTGTAATTTATATTTTTCATTTTTTAAGATAACATCACCCACTTTTTTGTTGGAGTAATGGTTCTCCCCTAAACTTCCTCGTCCTATTAAGAATCTATCACTATTAAGAATTCCCAATTATAAATGACAAAGGTATCTCTCTTTTGAGAATTTAACTTAGGCTAGTGATGAAAAACTCCAACTCATATATATATGGTTTTATATATTAAAGAAATGGTTTATTATAAATCTAAATTTAAATTCATACATTCTATTAATTAATCCCAAATTTGTTTATTATATTAAAATTTGATAATTTTATTTTAATTATTAATATAATATATATATATATATATATATATATATAATATATATATATATAACCAAAAAATGAAACAACACTCTTTTATGCAATATGGTTGAAAAAAAACCCAAAAAAACATTTATTCAATCCAACAATATATTTCATTTTCATTTTTCCAAATATTTAATTTTACTATTAAAAATGAAATATAATTAATATTAAATAAATATACTTAAAGAAATATTATAGATTTCACTTCTATAATCAATCTATATATATATAATTATCACCACTACTAACAATAAATTTATATTCACCCCTCTAAACACTTTTAACTCTTAAAACTTTAAATTTTTAATGTTAATTCCTATTTTTTTTTAAATTAAAAACTATTCAAACATAAATTATTAATCTTATAACATCGTATATAAATTAATTACATAACTATGGTCAAAAAATATATGATAATTTAAGAAAAAAAGATATTAAAACCATTTTTTATTTAAATTGGAATATATTATTAAATTAAAAATAAGAAAATAATATTAAAATTTAAAAATATTTAAATAAATAAAATTTATGGTGATGATGGTGGTTAATGCCCATTGAGGTCAAACTTTGATCTATCGGACCTAAAGAAACAAATTATTTAGTTTGATTTAAGATTTTATTCCTATGCTCAAAAAGCTTGGAGAAAAGCCTCCCGAGCTCACTATAATTTTGACATTGAAAAAGACTGGAAAGGTGAGTATTGCAACAAAGATTATGAAACTGAGATTTAATGTGGTTGTACACGAGGCACTCTAAGAGGAAGTGATTTTCATCCTCAACGTTCATATTCTCATAGAGATGGTAGATCCTTTCCATCCATGGTGTTTTAGGAACTGCCCAACAACTCATTTCACTATGGAGCTCATGAGAGTTCGTTCTAATATTGACTATATTAATTTTCTTCTTTGAGATAGTTAAAACAGAGAGATACTTTTGATCTTCTAGGGTGGGATTGATGACCTCCTTAAGATATCTTAATTTTCTTTTAGCTGCTAAATCTTTCTCCCACCACATTTTTTCTTTGAACTTAGAAGTAACAATATTTTTATGTTATTAATGTTTTGCAATGCAACATTCTCGTCGATCTCCCAATGGTTTAACCAAGCCCTGGTGTATTTATACCAACCTCGTTTGAGTCTTAGGTGGTTTTGGCTGGAATTTAAAGCTAGCTTAGGAAGTCTATGGTCTCTTATATTATTGAGTTCGTGTTTGTATAATAGAAGCCTAGTCATAGCTAGGCTCTCGATACGGGAAATACCCACTTCTATAAGGAGAATAGGATAGGGTGTATTGATTTTAATTTTGAGGTTATACGTTATAAAACGCTTTTGGATTTGCTCAATCTTTCTCCAGGATTCTCCAGAGATGCTACAACCCCAAACCTCACATCCACATAAGATAATAGGAGTGACTAAAGTTTCAAAGAGGAACTTATTTCTATCCCACATTACGAGGTTTGTCGTTTTACAATTCTTTTCAAGACCAAAATAAGCTTTCCACCTCCCATTAATCCTTCTCTCAATGTTATAGTTCCAATTGAGCTTGTCATGAATATCACTTCCTAGGTACTTGTAAGAAGACACTTCCTCCAAGTTACGCTTGTCATACATAAAATTAGCATAAGTGTCCTTCTTGGATTTGATAATCATAACTTTTGTTTTGTCAGTGTTAACAATCATACCCATGGCAGAGCAGAAATCTTTAAAAAGCCTAAGTTGCTTATCAAGATTAGATGGACACCTTGCGAGAAGAACAATATCATCAGCATAGAGAAGAAGGATGATGGCTATCCCAACTAAGATCGTGCCAGCATAACCTGCTTCCTCTAAACAACCTTCTAGCTTGTCGATGTAAATGCCAAATAGGTAGGGGAGGGGGGGCAACCTTGTTTAACTCTAATATTACACTTAATATCTTTCGACCACCCCTCATTGCTCTTTAACTTGGCAATTACATTCTCGTATAACCCTATAGCAGAATATCTCAACTCGAAAGGAACCTTTAGCTCTTCTAATCTCTTCCATAGGTTGTTTCTAGGAACCGTATCGAAAGCCTTTCTAAAGTCCACAAAGCAACAAAAGAGATTGGATCTATCATTGCGGCATTCCTCCACAATGATCCTAAGCGTAACGAGGTGGTCCATTGTTGAGTGTTGCCTTCTAAAACCCACTTACCTTCACATTATTTTAGGTGATGAAATATTAATAATATTTAAATTGTAAATGTTTAATATAATATTTTATGTTATTTTAATTATATTTAAACTAGTTTAGATTTATCTTAATTGTAAATCTATCAAGTTTTGAGAAAGATCAAATCTCTTTTCACTAGATGACTTGGAGTTAACATGCATCTAAGTTGGTTTAATAATTAATTATAATTATAATTTTATTTATTTTTAACTTGGAATGAGAGCACGGAAACCCAGAGTGGTTACGCTATTTTGCGGATGGTAAATCGGCCCATATTATGGGGTCTCCACAAGGGAGTGGAAGAGAGTCCCTCACTAGCAACAATATCAAATAACATGATACCACTTAAGCTAACCCTTAATATTAATTAATATGATTATAAATATAATATTTTATTTCACCTTCTTAATTTAATTTAATTTATATTTTATTTTGATTCAGTCAAAATGTTAAGCATAACATTACATTTTGCACAATGAGTTAGGTGATTTATTCAAATCTCCATTAAACCTTATTTGTTACACATATTATAAAAAATAAAAATAAACACGAATCCACATTATCAATTGATAAATAATTATATATTAATTCACTTTTATTTTAAATAAAAAACAATTTTACTTTATAAATTATAATTATTTATATATGATGAGGATGGTGATAATGATTAATGTTCACTCAAAGATTAATTGAAACTCTTTAATATTTTATTTCTATGAAAAGGAAAAAAAATTACTAAATTACTATAGTTTTGATGAGATAACAAATCAAAAAATTAGTAATATGACCCATATTTTGTAAAAAAAAATATGTGAATAAAAACCCAGAAATCGAAAAAAAAAAAAAAAAAAAAGTTTTCAATTTCAACCCTTTTGAAATCCCAAAAATAACACCCTTATCCCACAAACACGAAATTGACCAAATTTCAATATACATATTAAAATAAAAAAATCATTAATTCACCTTTATTATTTTTGAAATGGTAAACTCTAAACCTATTTCATATTAAAATAGATG
>APFE031156271.1:0-11444 GCA_000404065.3 Pinus taeda
GAAAATTAAATTTCTTTATTTGTTAATTCATTTTATTTAATGTTGTTGTATCCTTGCTATATATTTTTCTTTGCACTTATATATAAACCAATTATTTAATTCAATTTGTTTATATGTAATTTTAGTTGTTTATAAATTAGTCATTTAATTCAATTAATCTATATGCATTTATTTATATGTAATTTAAGGTGTTTATTGTTTTTGCTTTAAGTTAGCTATCAATTACTTTTTATAGACAAATACTAAGTAACATTCCATTTCATCTTTCTTCTTCTTCTTTCTTCTTTTTTTTTTCAAATTGAAAAAAGCAAGATTATATATATTCATAATTTAGGAAATGGAAGATTACAATCCTTCGAAAGCTCCACATATAAAGGATTTCCATGTAAGAACCAAAGTTGGATGCCAGACAAGTTTGCCAACAATATAGCATATAATGGAAATAAATAATCCATAGACCTCAGGTGTTTCCCGAGAATAATATGCAAGTCAATTATGCAAGTCAAGATAGATCCCAATATGAAATATATATGCCTTCAATATAGTCGTCATCGACATCTATCCAATTGCAGAGTGTAGATACATTCATACATTATCCCAAAAGTTTGAAAGTAAAACACATTAGTAAAAAAAACTAGTGAAGCGACAAAAATTTACAAAAAATGATGGAGGTGGAAAATTTTAGCTTGGTAGTGGGAAATCTCCAATGTCTGCGGTTTTCTGATCCATGATAGTTTCTAAGTGCATTTTTCCCACTTTTCCATATAAGCCCCTCTTTGATAATCCATCAACGTCCATGTTCTCTGCCTTAGCCATCCCTATATATATGGGTTTGTGATGTTTGTCTTGCCCATAGTATGATTAATTATGACTTTAGAATCTCCATGGATATGCATGAGGGGGATATCCAGAAATTTTGAGAACCATAGTAGGCCCCATAAGGCCATTTCTTCAGCCTTAGTGTTAGTTCCTTTGTTGCTATGCTAGCGAGCTATAAAAATTTGTGATTCTGAGAATAAGTGTAAAACTACAGCCACATGTGTGCTTTTGAGTAGCACCATCAAAGAAACCCATAGGGTATATTATCTGAAGTTCATTCTTTTTGTGTTTTTTACTTTTGTGCAACCGTCCTTAGTAGAATGTAGCAAGTAGTAGATTAATACATTTCAATAACCTTATAAAAGTTTCCGATGCAATTTTGGAGAATATGGCAATTCCTCCACTTCCATATTTCCCAGAGTATGATAGGCGATATGATCCTCTAGTCCATCTTTTGTGCACTCCACCATTTTAGACAATCCATTATGCCTTTTGTGCACTCCACCATTTTAGACAATCCATTATGCAGTTATGTTGTATATGTGGAAAACCAATATAAGAAGAAAGTTTTCTCTGAACTTGTATGGTGTGATTACATTGGAGAAAGATGTGGTTGTTGCTTTCCGATTCTTCTTTACAAATAGAACAGATGCCAGGTCCATGCCATTGCCTCTTTTTTAGATTTTCCCAAGTAAGATTTTTGTTGTGGTAGACCAACCAAGTAAAAAGGATGATTTTGTTTGGTATATTTATTTTCGAAAAAGAAGTTAATACATGTTTCTCATGCACTTTAGCATCCACGATACAGAGAGAGAGGTATATATCAGCAACATTGATGTTCTCATTTTTCATCTTCCTTGACCAGATTAGCTTGTCATGGTTACCCGCATGACAGATCCCTAGTTGTTTCATCTCGGCAATGATGCAATCCCATACCAGGTCCCATTGTTCAGTTAGGCCAAGTTCCTGAGAGCTCTTCCAAATCGGGTATGGACCCCTCCATAGTGAAATGGCTTGACCCTAGAAAAATATGCCTTTGTTGTTTAGAGTGTTAATAAGTTGCTCCAGAATCAAATTTATATTGCCATATCCCAGGATGTGATCAGAGCCAATAAGAATGTTGTGGCTAGAACCAATGTTCCAAGTAAGGTGTTGGAGGAAGATCTCTGTGACTTTTTTGAAGCTATGTCAGATGGCAGATCCATGTGTGACCCCAATGGAGCCAAGGCAGAACCAATGTATAAAATCTTGATTATTTAAGTATTTTTGTCTTAGGATGTGACTCCAGGTTCCTGAGCCAAAAATACCCCTCCAAAGTGACTTGATTAATAGGGCTCTTCCAAAGCTCTGAATGTCAACTATTCCCCATCCCCATGACCCTAGGTAGGGTGATCTTGGATATCTTAGACAAGTGATATTTCTTATGTTCATCACTGCCCACAAATAAAATTTGCCATAAAAAAATTACATATTACACTTATTTATATTCTTTTATAATCTTAGTAATAATATGATAAAATGCGATTTGGCTAAAATATTGGTAGCAATTTGCAATTTTGCATATAAAACATCAACATTTTGATGTAACAGGTTAATCACATATGAGAATCTGTCGTAATTCTTCGCCCTCTATGGATAATATAGAAAGGCTTAACTCAATGCAGTAGGTTACATCGTGATGGTAATGTATTGCCACAGTAACTTGCATTGTGCTAGTAAGGTATATATTGGCCTCATGAAATATCAACTTTTCACTTCACATCCTAAAATCAAATTTCTTTCAGTTACTTAGGCAATGATTTGAAACGTGATAATAGTTGACATCGATCTAGATCAGTGACTTATACCGTGTTATTGATAGGGTTATTGATATCAGTGGGACTATGTTAGGGTCACTTGAGGTTGATGTTCAATTTTTTAGAAAAGTTTCATGGTGCATAAGTGGGACTATGTTAGGGTCACTTGAGGTTGATGTTCAATTTTTTAGAAAAGTTTCATGGTGCATAACAGTTAAGTGGGGAAGTTTTATCTCTATAGTTATGTGGTATAATCTTAAGTAAGACTATGCACACTCAAGAATTGCTTTAGGCACTATTTTTTAGTTGAAAAAAAATGATTTATCCTATATTATATGAGTTTCTAGTATGGGGTACTCGGAAACAATTACCAGTACAGTTAGAAGATTTGCCCAAATTTACAAAAAATGTCAAGTTCAAGCGACAATAATATAATAATAAAAATTTAATATATATAAAAATAAAATAATAATTATTTATTTTCATCAAAACTTGCCAATTAAATTCAATCTTGCAAACTCCATCTTGAAATATGTAAAAATTTGAATTTTGAAACACTACCAGAAAAATTCAAAATATTAATTCATTAACAATTTGCCAATGAAATTCCTTGCCAACAAAATATTACTTTATTGTTATGTGATTTCATGCAACATTATATTTTATTCAACTTCGAAATTCAAGTTTGGAAATTTATAAAATGAAAGTGAGTAACATGTTACTCTTTCTCTTTCTGACTATCATTGTAATTTGTTGAATTTTATCATAAAAGCTTCAAGAAAGTAGACTTATTTGCAATTGTTGAACTTCAAGGTTTGCAACAATGGTTGCTAAGGAATCACTGGCAACTGCCTATATTTTGTTGAAACCTTTGCACAAGTCTCTGTGGCTTTAGAGCCCATGCAGTGCATTCCTCTCACTTATCATGTATCACTTAGAAAATAAAAAAGTGGCCCTTTGACATATCATATATCACTTAGAAAATAAAAAAATGGTACCTTCTCTACTCAAAATAGGGACCCAAAATATCAAAATTTATTCTAGTAAAACTCCCCAAAAAAAACTCCAAAATACCCTTTAAAACTCCCAACAATTTTAGAAAATTCCTTATCAATTTCCTACCCACACCCAAGCTCCAAAAACGTAAAAGCCTAGGGCAAGTGTTCTCCCATGCTTAGGAGCCGTACGCGTTACTATGGCTTTATACTCAATACTCAATGTTTGGAAATTAAGACATTGATAGTAGAGGAAAGCTTATAATCATATCAGTGGACTTATCAAAGAGGATTACGAGTATGATTTCAAAATTTGAATCAGGTTCCTCTCCCGATTGTAACTGCAAGAAGATGGGGACTGAGGTATGTTCTGACGGTTAACTGTACTCACAAAATTTTGTATTAAAATAATTAAATTACTATTTTGATTGTCTATAGAAATTTATTTGTGTCAATATTATTAAGTTGAAAGAGGTTGTTGTAATATTAAGTTGAAAGAGGTTATTTTACAACTTAGTGTGAGGAGATGGGTAAGTTTGTCAGTCTATTCGTGCCCTTTAAAATAAAAATAAAAAATATGTTATAAATAGAAAAATAATGCTCGCTATGATTAAAAAAAAATGAATACGCTCTAAAGTAATTAAAAGTAAAAAAATGTGTGAATGAGATGTTTAAATCTTATACTTTTCAAAAATATTTCAACAATAGATTTAAATAGTAAAAAAATAAAAATGAATACACTCTAAAGTAATTAGAAGTAAAAAAAATGTGTGAATGAGATGTTTAAATCTTATACTTTTCAAAAATATTTTAACAATAGAGTTAAATAGTAAAAAAATAAAAATGAATCAGCTCTAAATTAATTAGAAGTAAAAAATGTGTGAATCAGAGGTTTAAATCTTACTACTTTTCAAAAATATTTCAACCAGAGATTTAAATAAAGTATTTGAAATTTAATTTATGTCCATATCAATTTCATATATATCTATATATAGAAAAAAAAATTAAGTTTATATGGTTAAATTTTCTATTTGGTCTTATATATACTCTATTTAGCATTTAAAAATACAATTTAAACAATGAAAAATAACACTTTGTAGTTTGCATGCTAAACAAGTTTGCATGTGAAGAAATTTGATCCCTCTTGACTTAGGTTAGATTCATACTTATAGATCTATGCTGGTAATAATGATATCATTTAGGTATAATAAAATATTGTTTAAACTTGACCTTAGGTATTTAATAATGAAATTTTATTTCTACCTAAATTATTAGATTGAGAGGTGTTGTGTAGCCCTGTTTAGCATGGGAAATGTTGCAGAAATGAGTGTAAAAGTTAACTCAATATAAAGAAAATGTTGTAATACTGAAACATGAAATGAAATGAAATAATACTATTTATTACTATTAATAATAATAAAAAGCATAAAATCAAATTATTTAAAAAAGGCAATTATTAATACAAATTATAAACAATTTCTTCTTAATGAATTAAGTGAAAATAATATCTCAAAAAAATATAATTAATTACATATATAAAAATTTTAATAAATTTACTTAACTAATATAAAATTAAAAATAAAAATATTTCAAATTGTTAAACCAGTGTGTATAAAAATAAAGTTAAATATTCAAATTATATATATATATTCAAAATAATAATTTAGGATTATAATTTTATATATAAAATTTAATATTTACAAAAATCTAATTTTTTTAATAATGTATTTAATTATCTATGTCAATTAATACTGTGCATTCTAAGTTGAAAAATTAATTAAAACAAAAATTATAAAAAAAAATGTTACATATTTATCCAATTACATGAATTAGGAAGATTTCTATAATATATCTATAATCTATATATCTATATCTATATCTATATAATATAATAATATATATATATATATATATATATATATATATATAGATATATATATATATATATACATTATTTATTCGAACAACAGAGCAATGATAGAGTTTAGGGTTTCTGGCCCTCAATGCATAGGGTTTGGCAATGGAAGGCATGCCTAGTTGCATGGATGGCATCCATAGGTAGGTTTTGGTTAACACATGGCTCATACTTAGCAGCAGGCAGGCGTTTATGGGTATTTGTATAGGGAGTCGTTGGAGACTAATTCAAGTACCTACAAGGGAGGTAAACATCTCAACTGTCACTTTTGGTTAGTGCATAGTTGCACGAGACTTTTACTAGGGGAAAGGAACTGTAGGTGAGGTTATTTTTTATTTTCACATCTAGGCAGAAGATATGGTTAGCCCGAGGGATTGTGTCTACGTGGAACCCGAGATGGAAGACATCCTATCAGTTTGGGGTCTTTAGCCAACTCAACAGAACTTAGACAAGGTAAGGCTACCAGCTAGATCCCTAGCTGGAAAAATGGGGTTAACGGGGTTGTAGTGGAAATCTAGAAGTGGTTTAGGGTTTCTAAAGGAAAATAATCCCATCTTTCCCATAGTGGCGTTCCGATATTCTGACAATGGGATTCAGGATGGTTAGGCAACTCCAATGAAATTGTCGGTTCTTTCTACAGGGGTGTCAACAAATCTTCTAGTAAGTCTCGTAACCTCTTTGGATTTTCCAGAGTCATTTGGTCTTATGGGGGGGCTTGAGGATATAGTTAAGAGTTGTGGGTTATGGGGGAATGAGGGACTTAAGTTTTGCTTGGTTAAGGATTTGCATGTAAAAGATAAGTGCTTGAACCAAAGAGTGGATAGATCCCTTGTCATTAAAATTTCTCTGAAGTAGAGGGAGGACGAGGTAAATGACTCCTTGCAGATTTACAGCCAAAAAAACTGATAGAGAAGGGAAACTTACTGGGAAACCAGTAGCAGAAGGCAGGTGAATTTCAAGATTTTTCTGTAGAATTAGAGAAGGCTTGAGGTTGCGTATTTACCCAAGATTTTTAGGGGCTTAAGAATGGTGAAGGATTGGGTTTCAGTCCTTTGGGGGCGTTGGTGGGGGTTTCGATTTTATGGCCAGAAGAGGAGGGGCAGACTGTAGAACATGGGGAGAATTTTAAACAAAATGTGTTGATTGAGGAATGTTTAGGGCATATAACTAAAGAACATGCTCCAATACAGGAAGGGAAGATTCAACTAGTGGTTGTTGAGAAGGGAAATGGCCAGTCCACATGTCCACATGTTCGAAAAGGAAGAAAGGGAAATGTATACAAAAATAAGAGGAAATCCATAATCTTGTCCTTGGGGTCGATATGCAATTTGATAAGGAAATGGAAGCCTCTAAACTCATCTTAGTGGGGAGAGAAAAGGGAAGACATCATTCAGCCAATTACATTACAAAATGGATTTGAAAGGCCTAAAGGGGGGCTCTCGATATTCAATCAAAGGTGATCACCTTCGGGGGTGGTTTATGGTTAGATTTAATAAATGTGAGGCACTCAATTGGGTCCTTGAGTGAAATTGGTGCTTCAGGATTTCACCAATATTTTTTAAGAAATGGATGCCACTTTATGAGGCGCAAAGAGAAAAAATTAAGGAGATACTAGTTTGGCTCTGGCTTCTAGCATTGCCCCCTCAATTATGGACATAGGACTTTTTAAGGCAATTGGGAACAAACTAGGATTTATTCTTGAAGCAGATATGTCTTTCTTAGAGACCAAGAGTAGGAATGAGGCTCGAATCTTGGTAGAACTAGATCCAAGGGAGGGTATGGTGGAAAACAATTAGCTACAGTTATAGCGGTATTCACACTTTCATATTATTGACTATGAGGAGTTTCCTTTTCAATGCCATTGGTGCCATAAACATGGTCACCTGGGACATGATTTCCCTATGGGTTTTCGTAGAAGAATATGGCAAAGGGGAACCCTAAGAGATGAAGCTTTGACAAATGTAGTGGAGGAAGAAATCATTCAAGATCTAGAAATAAGGGAGCAGCGGGATGTTATTATCGAACCTATGGAGATTGAAGATGTCCAGAACCCACTACTTGGACGTCATGACATTCAAGAGGATGATCAATAAATTGAGGCTCAAGAATAAATTGGAATCATCGACCCTTTTCCCTAGTCTGTGTGTACTTTGTTTCCTCCCATTTCCTCTTTATCTACATCATTGCACTCTTTATTTGATGTTCTTCGAAGGCTAGGTCCCTCCAGGCCATTGTCTTCAGATTCACTAACTCTTTGTAGCTTATCTTATGCTTTTTACAATATCATCACTACTATCCCAGCCCTCAACATCTCTGTGTCTTTCCCGACTGGCCCTAATTCGTCTTACTTTCTTTATTCATCATCTTTAGTCTCCCATTATAACTTGTGTCATCGAGACAAGAAGGATCCCCCATTAGCATCCATAGGAGGGCTTGGTGGATTCCAAGAGCCTCTAAAGTCTCAGAAGTCTAGAGGTAGGAAATATAATTTATTAAAGGTTCGGATGAAAGCTAAAATGGATATAGCGGATAGGAAAGAACTCTCTCTGAAAAGGGGCACTTAGAGAAGCACAATCCCTTGTGGTGATTACTAAATGGTTGTTTTATCCTTCAACTATGAAGGGTTTTCTAGAACCCATAAGAAGCTAGCTTGAAAGACATTTTCAAAAATTATTTCCCTGATGTAATCATGCTTCAAGAAACCATGGGAATTGGAGAAGTGTTGGCATGTCGTAGTAAAATGATGTCGAGTTGGTCATTTGTGACCTATGATGCAAAAGGAAGATCCCAAGGCTTAGATATGGGATTTAAAGAAAATAGACTCAATATTTTAAACTCTTGGGGTTTATATATGGTAATAGGTGTTGAGGTCTATTCCTCAGAAGTATAAATGGATCTCTCCCTCAGAAACATTTATGGTTTGTGCCATGACATGGCCTCTTTCTGGTATTCTCTTTTATCCAAATCCTTTATGATGGCTCCCAATCTAGTGGTGGGAGGGGATTTCAATTTCACTCTAATATGTTTGAAACTTGGGGGCCACAGGCTCAAGCCGATCCCTTGGCAGATTTCTTTGTGAACAAGTTGATGGTCGATAAGCTTATAGATATTAATTTGATTAAACATAGACCCACCTGGAAGAATAGGTGCTCAGGTGCAGCGAGGGTGGCAAAGAGAATGGATTGTTTCCTAATGAATGAAGATCTAATAAAATGAATCTCTCTCTTTAGGAAGTGAGTAGGGACAGGTGGTGATTCAAACCATTTTCCTATCATATTGGAAGTGAAAGGGACAAATAGGAAGTCGGGTTCCCCTTTTAAATTTAATCCTACATGGCTCAATGAAATAGCTTCAATGATTTAGTTAAGGCCACATTGATTCCTCGGTTCCCTCACCAGGGTTTCTCCATAGCTCATCGTTTTATGGAAAACCTTAAAAGAATGAAAACAGGCTACAATTAATTGGGCAAAATACAAAAGGATAAGGGAAGCGGTTGAACTAAAACTCATTGAAGAATCACTAGAAAAACTAGAAAGCCCATAGGGAGATGGATATGAGGCAGAAGAGACAAAGAAGAGGATAAAACAATCAGAAACCTCAAAAACAAAGATCCTTAAAGATAAAGAAGAGCAATGAAGACTTAAAAGTAGACCTATATGGCTAGCCTTTGGGGATGAAAACTCTAAGTTTTTTCAAAATTATGCAAGAGGAAAAAAGAATATAAATAATATATGGGATATGCAACAGGAAGAGGAGGGTACAACTAAATATTTTGATGAGATAGTGTCTCTAGGGAGAGATCATTTCAAAGACCTTTTTAGAGCCCCAGAACAAGCTACAATTGCAAAAGTAATTT
This sequence comes from Pinus taeda, assembly GCA_000404065.3. NCBI lineage: Eukaryota > Viridiplantae > Streptophyta > Pinopsida > Pinales > Pinaceae > Pinus > Pinus taeda. The sequence continues at coordinate 9,382 of APFE031156271.1, forward strand.
AGGTTGCCCAACTTTTCCCTAGATATGCGGAGGAGGAATAAAATGAAATGCTAATGGCTCTTGTCACAAAAGGAGAAGTTGAAGTCAATGCAGAAAGACAACAGCCCGGGGCCAGATGGTTGGACGGTCAAATTCTTTCAACATTTCTTTGAGCTTGTAGGTGACAAACTTACCAGGGTGGTGGAGGAATCCAGAACCAAAGGTTATGTATATGATGATCCAAAAGAATTTAAGGAATTCAGGCCCATCTCACTTTGTAATTTCTTCTATAAAATCATTGCCAAGATCATTATTGTCTAATTAAAACCAATCCTCTCTGAAAACATTTCCACAGAAAAAATTAGCTTTCTTGATGTCAGACAGATCCATGAAGCCATAGGGGTTTCTCAAGAATCAATGCATAGTATCAAAAATAGAAATAGAAAAAGTATGATAGTTAATATATCTTTCAAAGGCTTACGACAGAATCAACTGGATATATATGTGCCTCTTGCTTACTCATTTGGGATTTCAAATTGGTTTTATCAATGGGGTCATGGGATGCATCAGAAATGTGAGTTTTGTAGTCTTAATTAATGGAGCAACATCCCCTTTTTTTTAGAATTAGAGAGGGCTCAGACAGGGGTGTCCTTTGTCACCTATTCTTTTCTTACTAGTGGTTAAAAGGTTGAGCCAGTTGATTCTTTCAAGTTACTAAATGAAGATGATAGGTGAAAGGGATTGAAGTAGCCTCAAATATTTTTGTTACTCACTTCCTGTTTGTAGACGACATCCTCCTCTTTAGTGACAGATCTAGAAGTGATATTCAACAGTTGAAAACCTCCCTCGGCCTGTTCCTTAAAGCTACTGGTATGTGTATTAATGAACAAAAGTCCTCTTTAATTCATGAAGGATTCTCTGTGGAAGAAATTAATGAATTCCTTATTGTTCTCCCTTTTGAAGCAAAGCCTATAAAGGATAATTTTAAATACTTGGGTTTCCACCTCATGCTTGATACTTACATAAAGCATGACTGGAAGTGGTTGTTGGACAAAATTGAAAAGTGCATAAAACATTGGAGCTATAAGTGGTTATTGAGGGCTGGAAGACTTGTAAAATCATTTCTAATTGCAATGACGGTTTACTAGATTGCCCTCACTTGGGTCCCCAAAGGAATTCTAGCCTATTTTAGGAAACTGTGTGGATGATTTTTATGGGTTAGATCAAAGGAGGAAGAAGTTATTCCTTGGGTGGCTTGGGATAAAATAACCCTCTCAAAGGCCTGGGGAGGATGGGGAATAAAGGACTCCCCCTATTTGCTTTAGCTCTTGTAAAAAATTCTAGATGGCACATATTATCAATGGATAACCTATGGAATGTTGTGGTCAAAAGGAAATATATTGATCCCTCTCCCATTGAGGAATGGTTGTGCAGTATAGACAAAAAAACAAAAAACTCATTTGTTATTTGGAAAGTCTTTGTGGAATCTTTTAGCATTATAGAAGATGGCCTTGCTTGGCACATTGGAAATGCAAAGAATATTAGATTAGGTATTGATCCATGGGTGGGATGTAACAAAGGATATGTACTTCCAAGGGAGCTAACATAATCTCTCAACAATCAAGGTTTTATATTTCTAAACCAAGTATAAGATGTAGAAGCTTCTTCGATTTGGCACCAGGGATGGAAATCTACTAAATATCTACACTTAGACCCCCAATGGGGAGCCGATTTGGAAATCTATATTAGATAACTACAACACACTCATGTCAGGATAAGGGATCAACCAAATGAATTCAAATTGGTACACTCATCCTCAGGCCACTACTCCAAAATATGGCTCCACTTATCAAATGGATAGGAGAGTATAGGGGCTGCAGGCATGGTGGTGGAAACTGTTAGCGCTTGGAATTCACCTAGGCTGAGATAGACAAACTCTCAAGGCTACATCAAACCATTTCACCTCGTAGCTAGCCCTACGAGGTATGAGAAGGCTCTCTCGGGTCAAAACTCGATGGATTTTGTCAATAGGATGAGATGACCAATTAGGAACAAGGATTTTAGGCTAGTAAACTGATATGGGG
>APFE031156272.1:0-35535 GCA_000404065.3 Pinus taeda
TTTTTTATTGTGTTATGAATTTGATTGATGAAACTATTGAAATATCTATGTAGCAACACTACATTATAGTGAAGAGGTAGTAGTAAAGGTGAGTTCCCTTTTGGTGCAAAATCCATGCTATGCTATGAAATCCTCATGTTGGTCTTTGTTTTATATTTCTCCAAAGATATTTGGTATATACTTAATATTTTGCATAAAATTTTATTGTCTCTATTTAACACTCTTCAATTTTTTAATGTGCAGGATGTCCCTGATTGGCTGTAGATGCATTTTAGGATTGTAAAGAAAAGTTTGTCTACTATTTTTCTTTGTTTGTTTTGTTTTTGTTATTTTCATTTTTTTTTTGTTGCTATTGTTGCTTTTAAATTTTGCTATTCCTTTGTTTTTTACAACTAATGTTATTTTTTTACATTTGTGAGCATGGCCATGCTAAATTGTGGTTTGGTATTTTGTTTTTCATGTTTTCTTTCTTGTTTTTATAATTTTTTGTTTTATAAACCTTTGTTCTTGGTTTCTGTTTTGGGTTCTATGAGTGCGTAAATTAAGGCAAGCCTTAACAACACATATTGTGGATTTAGGGCTGATGAAAATTCAAAAGATTGAATGGGCAAAGATGAAAGAGGTATGTATGAGGTTCCATTTTGTTTTAACTAAACTCTTTTTTTGCTTCTTATATCATGTGTAATCATGTAAAATTATTGTAGTCAATATGGGTAAATCTATTATAAGAAATATGGGTAAAGGAAAGGTAATTTGAATCTTCAAGCATAAAAGCCAAACTTTCTTCTAATTGAGTAGAGTTTATAGATATGGATGAAACAAAACAAAATTTTCAACCCAAGATATGACATACTAGTTTTCATCTACATTTGGGAGGGGTACTAAGCACTTTGTGCAATCCAAGTTATGGCATACTAGCTTTCATCTAGACTTGGGAGGGGTACTAAGCATACTAGTTTTCATCTCCATTTGGGAGGGGTACTAAACACTTTGTGCAATCCAAGTTATGGCATACTAGTTTCATCTACTTTTGGGAGGGGTACTAAGCACTTTGTGCCACTGGGGAGTGTAGGTTTCTTAATCTCAACATTTTCATTAAAACACGAGACATTTGTCCTTTTAGCCCCATAATATCTACAACTTTCTATATTGTTGCTTCAAGAAAACTTGCATTGAGTAGAGAGTTTGTAGATATGGATGAAACAAAGCAATTTTTTCAATCCAAGTTATGACCATACTAGTTTTCATCTATAATTGGGAGGGGTACTAAGCGCTTTGTTCCATTGGAGAGTGTGGGTTTCTTATTTGTGCATTGCAATCTCAACATTATCATTAAAACATGATGCATTTGTCCTTTTAGCCCCATCTTATCTACAATTTTTTATATGGTTGCTTCATGTTTTTATGAAGGAGCCAAAAGCATCATGGACTTCTTCCATCATTCTATCATAGTGGAATGCATCTTTGACAAGAACTTATCACAGTTAGGCAATATAAAGGACATAAAAAATATGGCTTCCTAGAGGCTAGAAGGCTAGGAAAGAGTGCATCCAACTTTGACCTCACTCGAACAACTCCCTTTAGCCCTTATCCTACATACATTTTTCTACCATTCTTCAATCAACATTTGTTGGGTCTTAATTCACACGCTAACCTATATTGAGACGAAACCTCATGCTTCATCCTACATATGCTTTTTCCATTCCTAAATCAACTTTCGTTGGGACTTAAGTCCACACACTAACTTGTCTTGAGACCAAGGCTCAGAAAACCTAGGAACATAGACTAGCTAAAAATAGATAGGGTCTCTAACTAGATAAAAAGGTGGATAAAGCAAGCCTTAAAAGAAACAAATACATTAGAAGATCGAAGCCATGGCTTTCTCTTGATTCTCAACACCTTATTTACTTGGCACTTCCTAGGATTCTTCCATCTTGCCTTTTCACACAATATTGTGATTTCTGTAGAGGGTGAAACAATTTCTAAGCCTTCTCTTGGTGTGAAGATCCATCATTGTCATACCATGAAGTTGCATGGTTCTTCACCCTACTTTGTCATGTTGGTTTGAGGTGGAGGTCCCACACATGTTTGCCCTCCTATACTCATGATAGGCGTGACCACTTCCGTAGCCACTTCTCCAAGCTTTGTTGCTTTATAATGTTTTCATTACCCCAGGCATTAGCATTGCTATATCTAAGCAACACCCTCAAAATAATTTAAGAATACAACTACTAAAAGGAACATGATCTTTTACCAAAAAAAAGGGAGATAAAAGCATGCAACAAAAACAACAAATACATAAGAATATTGAATCCATTTATTTATCCCCATTTTCAAGACCTTATTCACGTGCACTTTCTATGGTTCTTCTATTTTGCCACTCCAATTACTAATGTGACTACTAGCCATTAATATTGGTAGAGGGGAAATAACCTATATTTGATCCTTCTCTTTGGGGCTAAGATACATAACCCTCATATCATGATGGTGCATGGTCCTCCCCCTGCATGATTGTGATGGTTTGAGGGAAAGTAACCACATTTATTTGGGTTAAGATCCCCCTTGTGTGATTGTGCTGGTTTGAGGCAGAGTGATCACATTTATTTGCCTTCTTGCACGCGTGAAATTTTTCAAAATTTTCAAGCAAATAACTCAGTTGTTCATAATGAACTTGGTTGTAAATAAATTTAATATTAAATAAATCCAATTGAGTTCTCTTTGTACAATTCAAAGAATACTACTTTATGATGTTTAATTGTAACGTCTCCAGCCACCTTGGGCGATGCCACTCAAACACACCTTAGAATTTTAATTTTACACTCAAAATCCTAGGCAAAAATTAAACTATATATATATATATATATTTTTTTTGACCAAATACATTTAACGATTTTCATTGTTGCAGAGCATAACCAGAAATATAAGCACAATTTAATCACAATACACAAATTGAGCACAATTAACTACAAGATTATAGAACCATAAGTAAATGCAGCGGAATAAACATAAAACCAGTTCTCAATTACTTATTTGTGAATGTTGCTGCAGGTTACAGATCTCTGACATTCCTTCCAACCATAGACCTTACGGTTCATAAACTCTCAATCGTATGTCACCCTTGAGCTAGGGCTCCAACTCCACATGAAACGATACCAATAATAATAGCATATCCATGGCCAAGGCACCAACTCAACAGTGACGATTCCAACCACTACGCTTTGCTTCACCGAATCTGGGCCCAAGTGGCACATCGTTCTCTGGGACCTGGGAGTCCCTCTATGATGCCCACCTTTTAGGGCACCTCATGGTGAGCCAAGAAATTCTCAGCACAAGTCTCCGGTTAGTTCCAGAACCCAAGTGGTACTTTCTTCTTTGTGACCTGCCAGTCCCTCTGTGGTGCGCACCTTCCAAGGCTCACCAAATCACCCAAACTCTAGTCGGTCCCTGAGTCTTGTTGAAAAATGTGTAACTAGGTTCAGTCTTCATATATATGAAATGTACTTTTGATTCTTGTATATTGTAAAATGAAAGAAAAATTATTATTTTTTTGGAGCATGGGTTTCATGCTCAAGGTCTTTTATTTTAGACGTGAAGCACCCATTGAGTGCTTCAAGGGTTTGTCCTATGTCAAGAAGTCAAAAGAGCCATCTTCATTATTTGAAGACCCCATCGGCAGATTGTAACTTGTAAAGAGAATTATTTTTGTATTTAAAAGTGTCAAAATACCCTTCGAGACCAAGTCGGCTTGGTAGAGGATCAAAATTGCTAGAAGGGCTTAATAAGTCACCTACTAGCCCTAGACAAGGAAGCAAGTCAAGTGAAGTGGCTGGGAAGCTTTGGAAGGCTAAATTTCAATCACAAGTGTGGATGCAATAGTAGTTGCAAGGGTTCGAAAATTTCAGACCTTCAGTGGAGGCCAAAATTCTGTAGCTATGGGTTGAAATTGTGCTGCTGGTTGGGCCTCACTGGATTGGTGCCAAGAACTTTCCGAGATATTTTCAGGGCACAATCTCTCATGGATTGAGATACACTACTGGAAATGTGAAGCTGCATGATTATTCGAATACTGACTGGGCAGGTAGTGTGGAGAATCGCAAGAGCACTTCCGAGTGCTAGTTCTCTTCGGGTTCTGCTCGATATCCTGGATGAGCAGGGAGCAGAAGTCGGTTGCTATAAGCACTGCTAAGACCGAATACATAGCTACGAGTATGATCTCGTGTGAAGCTGCCTAGTTGTGGAAGATCTTCAGCGAGCTGTTTGTACACATGATGGATACCACCGGGATCCTCTGTGTCAACCGGGGGGGGATTCGATTGTTGAGGAATCCCATATTCTATGATTTGCTCCAGCGTATAGACATCAAATACTACCTTATCTGGGATATGGTACCTCGATGAGTGAGGAGGCTCTACTGCATTGAGACTAATGTACAGGTTGCAAACATTTTGTTAAAGCCCTGGGAAAGGTCAAATTTGTGACTTTCCCGAACGACTTGGAGTTGTTGAGAGACCTTCTTATAAAGGTTCTATATGATGCATGCATTAAGCTCTGGGAGCTTCGGGGGGCTTGGGGTACTGCTTGGAGTAACAAGCGACCATAGGGTGATTCACCCTCCCCTAATGGTGCGTTGTGTACAGGGTGAATGGCTCAACCTTCCTTGTGATACTCCGAGGCGACTTAGGGACAGGATGAATGGTTCTCCTGTTGAGGCATCCTACCCATGTAGTCTGGGACTCATGGGAAGTACCTCTCATCTGGCCAATGAGCAGGGAAATGGGGTTAGGGACCATAGTAGTACTAGTGATGGACGCATCATTGTATCTACCGTACTCCCTATGCTAGGATGACCTCCATTGATCTGGGATCAATGAAACTGATATGGGATTAGTATGAGTGGTTTGAGACACTCTCTTGTGATATTGATCTGGGATCAATAAAACTGACGTCGGGTTAGTAGAGAATTTTATGAGACATTCTCGATCAATTCTTCTTCTTCATGGTTCAGCAGAGCAGAGTAGTGCAGGGCACTGATAGTACAATCAGACATATGGATTAGCAGATGGAGTTCTCCTTAGTTGAGAGGGAGTGTTAAAATTGGCAAGTAGGGCCAAACTCCATGTGGGTCATCTTGTTTATGGCCGCTGATATTTTTTCATGGATCCCTCTCATCGAGAGGTGTAGGATTGATCTAAAGATCATCTGATTCCGATAAGTATTCATGGAGTTATGAATTTATTTGTGTTATAAGACAATTCGTCAAGTTTGGCCAACAACCAAATAAACCCCACATGTGCTCAACGTTTTAGTATAAAAGGAGATGACTTGAGAGTCATTTCTCACACACTCTTCTATCTTGATTTCTTTCCAATTGTCTTGGGTTTTAGTGGAAGAGAAATCTAGGAGTGGAAGCCCTAGACGTTGGAGGAAAAGATGATTCCCTAGACACAGATAGAAGGCAGCCCTAGACGCAGATGGAAGGTAGCCCTAGATGCAGATGGAAGGCAACCCTAACACTATCCTAAGGTAACCCTAACCTACGCTATCTCAAGGGTAACCTAGCCGTAGTCAAGATAAGGATATACGCTGCCCTAATAGGTCCTAGCTACAACAAAGTCATGGGTCTTTTTGAGGACTGAGCTACTGTTAGGAGGGCCTAGGAGTTGGGCTAGAAGGCAACAATCCAACGCCTACTTCAGCAAAGAAGAAGGGACGTTAAGGTCACTCTTGTGACCACTTGAAGAGGCAACAAGGTTTGCGTGAAAGCCACAAGCCTGTAAGTATTGTTTTGATGGTCAAAACAACCCTCTACATGGAGTTGTAGGTGTCTCCACATAATTCAATGTGAGTTATGGGCTGATTGTTAGAATGCTATAGGTTATAGGAGGGTGCCTTAACCAATGATTGAATTCTGTCCATGAACAATAGTACAGAGATGTTAGATACTGCCACATAGGAGCTGCAATGTCACTAACAAATAGGACAATGGGACAACCCAATGACATAGGACAACTATGTCAATTGTGCAACAGTGGCACAAGTGGGACAACTGCTAACTAGTGCAACAAAGTAAATAGGACATCAAGGTACATAGTGTTGTATAGATGTATGGGACAGCAAGGTACATAGTGTTGTATAGATGTATGGGACAACAAGGTACATAGTGTTGTATAGATGCATGGGACAAGAAGGTATAGAGTGTTGTATAGATGCATGGGACAACTGTGACATGGCAAGCATGGTGAAGCATGGACAACATGGCAAACGTGGTGCAACATGGCAAGCATGGACAACATGGCAAGAATGGTGCAACATGGCAAGCATGGACAATAGTGGCAAGCATGGTGCTGCAAGCACATGAGACATGTTGTATGACAACACGGTTATGACAGATGGGACAACAATGCAACAGTGTGATGTGTACAACATGGTCATGAGGTCCAGCATTGTGATGATGGGTGCAGCATGGTGCAACACGGTGAGGTGCAGCATGATGATGGGATGCAACAAAATGATACGTGAAAGAGTCACCTTGGAGAATCAGTTGAAGCAACATGTCTTCAACTGATCTCATCTATTATCTTCTTAGAGATGATCTTTGCTCTTATCTAGATAAGTCAAAGTATTGACTTCTGTTGTAAATGTATTATCTCTCTCTCTCTCTCTCTACTGAACTATTGAAGAACATAAAAGAAGAATTGGTCAAGAGTTTCCCCACATTGGGGTTTGTCCCTGGCTAGTGCCACATCTCGTGTCCTCTTGTCTTGGCTTATCTTCTGCGATTTATGTTTATGTTCTATCTATAGTTTACTTTAATGTTGATGTGATTGCTAATCTAGAAAAGATATTGAGCTAACTGCGAAAATTGAAATAAATTGCTCTAAGCATAGAACATACCTAAAATTAACAAATATGTAGTAACATGCCCCCACCACAACCTTGCTACTATGTTGACCCTTCGAAATATGCCCAAGGGATGTTCCTGTCGATAATCTCTGCAGAGATATTGTGTGTAGTGTGAGGGCAATCATCCTCCGGTATACTGTTATATATTGATCTGAGATGTGCTATTGCTTGAGGCCATAGTGAAGCAGTACCCGTAAAAATAAGTTTATTTCTTTGCAACCAAATGCACCAACATATCAGGGGATGGAGGTTCCTAATCTTGGTTAGGTGTGCAGCAGACCACCTCGATTGCCATGCTTCCAATATATTAGCTCCATGCCAACGATTGGGAAGGTGTAGATTTGCAAGTACATTATGCCATAGAGAAATGCTAATAGGACATAATAGAAATAAGTGTTCAATAGATTCTGATGCCTGCTTGCATAGTATACACCATGTTGGTCCGAAATATGATCGCTTCTGTAGATTGTCCCCTGTAGGGGCTTTGTTGCGGAGTATACACCACATGAATAATTTATCCTTGGGAGGTGCCTTTAGCTTCCAAAGAGCGTTCCACCACCAACCAGAAGCGGGGGGTTTGTGTGCAGAGTAGTTGGCAAGATATCCTTCCTTAGGAGAATAGGAACCATGCTGCATGCCCAGATGAGCTCATCCTTTCCCTTAGTGATCCGAACATGTGATTCTAAGAGTGCACTAATGTAGGATTGCCAATCATTGTGCTAGATGTTAGGTATACCCTATAGTTCAGCAGATTTCCAGGCTTGATAGAAAATAGTAGAATTGTCCTGATCAACAAATTGAGCAAGTCTAATGATACCTACGATCGAGAGGAAGTGTAGGTGCTTAGGGGGAAGATGAAAAGCATTCCCACATCTAGACCAAGGATCCATGCCAATGCAAACGAGGTTACCATTACCAATCCTCCAGGTTAATCCATCACAGATGTATGATAGAGAGTTCAGAACCGCTCCATGTTGGTCGCCTGATCCAATCAAGAAGATGGAGAGGGTTAATATACTTCTATATGACCGCCCCAATCCATAGATTCTTTGTAGTAAGAACTTGCCATCCCATTTTTCCTGCTAATGCTTTTGCAAAAGCATCAAGGTTTTTCATGCCCCATCCGCTCTATTTCTTTGGGAGAGCAATGAGATCCCATCTAACTCATGCATATGTATGACCTTCTTGTTTCCCTTTCCATAAGAATATGCAACACAACTATCGTATTCTATGCAATATGCCCCTTGGAATCCAAGCCAAGGACATCTAGTACACTGGTGTAGCTTTCAATATAGATTTGATAAGAGTGAGTCAGCCAACCCTAGAGAGCCATTTGTGATGCCATATATTCTGTCGCCTTGCAATTTTTGCCACAAGCCATACCCAGTCAGCTATATTATAATGTATGGGCTTGAGTCGAAATCCAAGATATTTAAGACCATCATCAAATGGGAGAATAGTGAAGGGAAATCGCTGATGAGCATTGTGAGTTTCATTGAGGGAGCAACCAATAGCAGTCAGAGTCAATTTATGTTGATTGCATTCCATTCCTGTGGCAAAGCAAAAGGATCTGAGAATAGAAGAAAATGCAGTTGTGTCACCAATCGATCCATTGAGGAAAATGAGGATGTCATCAACAAATAGTAGATGGGTAAGGATGCAACTGTTGGTGATTTTAATACCCTGAAGTCTTCCCTGTCTTTTTTCCTCAGATATAAGCCGGCTCAAGCCTTCCATGACCAGCAAGAAAAGCAGGGGAGAGAGAGGACAACCTTGTCTAAGGCCCTACTTAGCATGAAAGAAGAGGCGAAACCATTGATAAAAACACTATATGAAACATTGGAAATACAACACATGATCCATTGGATGAAAGTTATGGGGAAGCCCAAATGAGTCAAATTCATTCTCAAGTATAGCCAGCTAGTACGATAAAATGCCTTTGCTAAATCAATCTTTAGGATCATACCTTTTAGCCTCTTGATCTTGATGGAATGGAGGACCCCCTTGGTGGTGCCGACAACTTCATGAATCTGACGATGATTAAGGAAGGCAAACTGTTTCGGAGAGATATGCTCAGATAAAATAGGTTTAAGGTAGTTGGCAATAATTTTGGCTATGATCTTATATATGCAATTGCAAAGAGAGATGGGCCTAAAGTCATTGAAGGTCAGAGGGGAGTCAGATTTGGGAATAAGGGCAATGAAGGGTGAATTAAATGCATCATACATTCGGCCACTTACTTGGCATTCTTCAATAACTTGAAGCAGATGATTGCCAAGTACTTCAAAAAAGGCAAGATAAAATTCTATTGGCCATTCTTCTGGTCTAGGGCTCTTGTCTTTCTTGATTCATTTGAGGGTGCCTTCCAATTCGCCCATAGATATTTGCTTGATGAGATCCTCTGCAGCTTCATGATTGACAAATCTAGGAAACACACCTGCCACTTTGATAATCTCAGCAAGAGTAGTTTCCTGTGGTGCTTTGTAGAGCCCACTGAAATGAGAGGTACTGAGAGTGGCCAGATGATTCAATGATTGTACCCAGTATCCAAAATCATCCTCCAAATTCTAGACAATATTGATGGCCCGTCGACCATTTGAAAATTGATGATAAAACTTTGTATATAATCATCCCCAGATTGAAGCCAAATGGCTTGACTCCTGAGTCTCTAGGTTTCCTCTTTGTCCTTTAGGATTTTGTTCCTCTCTGCTTCAAGTTTGATCAGGTGATCTTTTTCTTCCGCAGATTCAAATACCCGACCATCCGCTCCAACCAGATTAGCAAGTTCAAATTCAATATCATTAAGGAGGTGATCATCCCTTACTCTTTTTTCTCTGGCCCAGTCAATTGTTTTGTGCTTGAGGCAGAGAAGTTTTTTAGCAAAACATTCAGTGTGTGACTGTCTAGGAGCAGGGGGAAGTGATTTCCAATAATCAATGACCATTTTGGTATACTCCTCATTCTTGTGCCAGGTCGAGTTAAACTTAAATGGGGCTTTTGGCTTGCGATTTGCAATTCATTATGTTCTATTATATGAACGCTTCACATGTTTTTTTAAGAATGCTCATTTTAATTAAGTGCTCCAATTCATTCAGTTATATTTCCAATAGGTGAAATATGAGAATCCAAATACCATTTTCAAGGATATGGTAGCCATTTTGAAAACTAAATGGAAAGCATTGAACATATAAGAGAAGAAATCATGTGAAGAGAAACATAAGGATGAAAAAGAAAGCACACTGATGGGTAAACTATGGAATTATAAAGACTTTATTCACTATGTTATATATTTTTCTATTGGGTTTCAAAGGCTCGCAAGTTAGAATTTTAAAAGTTGTGGGGCTACAAAAACATGAGACTAAAGATCTAAAGCTTCTCTAAAACTATCAAAAACTCAGGTGAACATTTAGCTTTTGGAACAATATATGTGCTCTCTAGTTGTCAAAGACTTTAAAAATACAAATGAATATTGTCATTTGTTGCAATTATTTTTGAAAGTAGAAATGAATTATTGTTGTTTCCTCAATTTTGTGTGGGAGTAAGCATTTGTGACTCTTATTTTGGTCGCTAGCTTTGTACATTTGAAAATTTATCCACGATACAAAGGTTTGTGCTAAGCTATCCTACTTGTTTATTTTGATTACACTGATAGGCATATGCCTATTTTTGTTGCCCTCCTTCGAATGACAATCTGACATCTGTACTAGCGCAGATAACAGTTGGCATAGTGGAGTTTCAGGCCATGTTGGAGGGCATTACCGCTGAGAATAGTTCGCCTCCGTTAATGGCCACCTTCTGCGCACAAGCAGGTATAGCTTCATGCCCACTATCGCTTACAATACGTGCGAACAAGCAGTCGCAACGCCGTGCCCACTACTGCAACAAATCAATGCTCAGAGTTCAGACTTGGCACGATTGATTCTTTCCAGTTCATTATTGATTTTTTTAGTCAAGAATATCGAAATCAACCAAAATTGATCTCTTAAGTTCCAACAATAAGGTGGGAGCAGGGCATTGAGGCAGTGCGTGAACATTCAGAGGATCAAGAGACACACCTTCAGCTGACCCTTAATGGCTTTAGTGGAGGCGTAAGCAGGTCCTTACCCCATTGGTTCCCAACACTTCTCTCTATCCTCCTCCCAGAAGTTCGTTTAGTCAAAGAAGGCACGAGGCATTTGTAGACAATATGTTCAGGACTGTCATGAATTTACAGGTTTCTAACATAGAAAAAGGTATTAGTTGCAAGCTAAGAGCATTTGTGATGGTCGTTTGGCTTTACTGAAAGCAGAGGAAGCAGGTGAACTAATGATATTATATTTAGTTTTTCAATCTCTTTTTATGATGACTTGGGCTTTATTTTAGGGTTCATTTCCCCTATTTTTGATGCTACGTTTTTTGTTATGATGTTAATTATAAAGTACAGAGCTTAACCCTAAGATTTTTCATGCTTGCACTCAATAGCAACTTGATTTCACATATTTAGATCAAAAAGCTTGACAAATGCCCTCCTATAGGTATCTCAAATGCCCTGCAAGTACATTCATTCGTTATTGGTTTCATACCTGTGTGTTGACAAGTACATCCAAACCCTCGGCCTCGTTATTTCGTGCAATTACTGATATTAAGCTGCTATGTTGAATAACTCATCTCTAGAATAATCCAGTACTTCTATATCAATATGAATGGATCTTCTCATTTGACCAAATCAAATTTTAGTGATGTTTGATTTTGGATTTGAATTGCATATGCCTTAGTGCTTTATTAAACCCACATTTTCAGTCTGGCTTGGGAGGTTTGATAATAGTTTCTCATATAGATTATATATCTTGCTTAACGAGGACTCTATTTTCTACAATTGAAATAAGTTCTGTTTTGACTGAAACCTTGAGGGTTTTGACCTTAACTACACTTCTTGTTATGTATGATATTTTACAGCTAATAGAAGGTTTCAAGCTACAACATGGATAAAGAGCATGGTTGGATCTCTAGATATGCCATGTGAGCCATCTGAGGAGTTTTGTCTTTGCTTGAGACGTGGCATCATTTTATGTAATCTTATCAACAAGGTTCAACCAGGAGCAATGTCTAAGGTGGGATACCATTTATGCCCATTGGAATGTTCACATATTTGATGAAACCTGTTATTGTCCTGAAATCCAGCCTTACTTTTTCTACCCTGGTAATTGACTTGGGCTGGTTAGCAGTTCATTGCAAATCATGTTTCATCACTTCCTTTAGAAGGACGATCTTTATCTGCCTATCAATATTTTGAGAACGTAGGAATTTTCTTGTAGCTGCTGAAGAGATGAAGTTGCCTACTTTTGAAGCTTCTCATTAAGAACAGGTGAGCATGCCAATCACGTTGATATTCGTATGGATGTTTGCATTTGAATCTTTGATTTTAACAAGTTTTTGTTCTGCCTTGTGAATCTTATTGTTTCTTTAGGAAAGCTTACAGCAGGGTTCTACAACAAAGATTGTTGACTGTATATTGGTGCTGAGGGCTTATTATGAATGGAAACAATGTGGAGGAAATGGCTCTTGGAAATATGCAGGCCCTTTGAGGTCCCCCATGGTTTTGCAAAACACATGAAATTTCCTTTAACACTCAACTCCTTGTGTGCCTGTAAGTGACCTTGAAACTCAGCCAAACCCATCAGTTAGAAACACGGATGAGGGAGAAAAACGACTCTTTGACATCTTTCAAACTGAAGGTTTAATTAATGTGTGGTTATTGATTTTATTTCATGCTCTGAAGTTCTAGAAACTATTCATGCTTAATTAAAAATTATTTGCATCCTTAACGACATGCTATGGTTGACAGACGTAATGGGAGCTTTATTAAAGCGGTTTGCTGAAGAAATGACATATGACAAGGAAAATGTTGATCAGAACCTTGTTGAAGCCATACAAACTGCTACACTGGTATGCAAATATCATACTTATTCTTTTGCACTAATCCTTCATACCTATTATTTTGCACTAATCCTACTCGACTAAGCACAAAACATTCTAAATGCAAAATGTGCTTCAAAACCCTATTCTTGTTCAGTCATACATATTAGATATGAAAAATTTCTCTAAGCATATTGAACACTAGGTCCTCAAGAGTTCATGCTTTTAACTCTTTGTTGTTGTGCAGTAGGGCTAGATGCAAGCATTCATGAATCTTATCATTGCAATTTTTGCGGAGAATAGACAAGATAAATTTTCCCTGGTGAGCATCAATTGTCCTTGACGCAAAATGAAATACAAATTATCTCATTGCACAATATCCGTAGGTTTCATGAGTAATACCTATTATCTAGATACCTCAATAGGGAAATGACTTAACAGTGAACACATCGCTTGAAGTAAAAAAGAATAAACCAATGTTCCACCAAGGTTCCGAGATGAGGGGGCGAGGGAGCGAGGATACGTGGGAGCGGTCTATGCAAAAGCTCCCCACCAATTTTTAGGAAACGTGGGCGGATGTCAGGGTCTTAAAAACTTATAAATATAAAATATAATTTGTAAATTGAGTCCACTATGACAATTGGGTTTGAATTGAAAAACTGCAAAGCATGATGATTGATATGAATATCATTATCTAATATCATATAAATTTAAAATTGTAATTTATAATCATACATATACATTATGATTAAAGTTTAAACCATATTGATGTTCCACTTCCTATTATGAACATTGAATAATGAACAATGAATATTGACATAAACTTATAAAAGTCAAGTCTGATACATCATACATCAAGAGTCAAGTTTTATGAATTACAAAAGACTAAAGTCAAGTCTGATACATCAAGAGTCAAAATTTTATAGAGTCAGAATAACATAAGAACATCAACATATCAAAAGATAAACGAGAATAATTTTGCTCAAGCCTCAAGGTAATGCCCTGCTAGTCTCTGCATCTAGCTGCTGCATGAATAAATTAGGATCAACCATATCACCATCTGAATTTGAATCACTAGCATTCTCAAACATGGTAAGTGGCACAGCAACCAACCCCATCTGTCTCTCCTCCATATCTACCTGTGCATCATCCTTTGGATCAACATCCCATCGTGTTGTTGGTCCCTTCAAATACCTTCCTATGCTCAAGATGTAGGGCACTGTGCACAACAACTAACTTCTTCGCTCTTTTAGAGGTAAGCTTGTTCCTCTTGATAGAGTGGATGAAGCTATATGTGGACCAATTCTTCTCTGCTATAGAGGAACTAGGAGCGTCTTGCGAATGGAGTGAGGGGCCAGGGCAAATAATGAATTAAATTTATAAAAAAACGAATTGAAACCCTAAAGTATTAAAACTAATGTTGAGTTTTAATTATAAACAAAAGTTTATTAAAAAAATCAGGCCCCTCGACCCCCCACATCCCCCCTCAACCTCCCTCAATCCCCCCCTCGACCCCCCACGACCCCTCATGACCCCTCAGCACAAGGAAACGACCCCCTGGCACGTCCCCCTGCGTACCTTGTTTTTTAGGGGCGTGAAGAAACGGCCCCTTCTTGTCCCAAGTCCCTTGAGCGCGGGGGAGCTAGGAAACTAGACCCCTAAGGGGGGGGGCGGGACAAGTCCCCGTGGAACACTGGAATAAACCATAAATACATATGCTATAGAGATTCCATCAGAATATGTTGATTTTCACTCAATCTTCTCTTTGTTTGTGTTTAAGATGAGAATGAGAAGTTTTGTTGTCCAGTTTGATGGCAATTTTCATCTTATGCTAACTATAAATTGCTTTGAAGATTCAGAAAAGCCAGGATCAAGACAATTATTTCCTTTCAGATTCTCCAGACGAGAAAAATGGTGACTGTAGTCAGGATCCAAAACCTTTGCATGTTAGTCAGGAACATCAAATGTGTTTGGAAGCACAAAGAAAAGAAGTCAAGGTGAGTAATATTTTAACTTTTCACCAAACATAATAAAAATTTTATGCTGTGGAGGCAAATCAGAAATGTAAACAAATGTACTGCAGCACGAAATAAATTCAGTCGCCATTTTATTCAGTATAATGAGGACTATTGTTTGATGAAGAATTCCATGTGATATGTACAACATTTTTTTGCCACTCTAGGAAGATTATCCTACCATGTTTGCATTGTCTCTGTTTCCATGATGATGAGATAACCAGCGTAGCTTAAAGCCTGATTACTAGTATCTCTTTTTGCCTCATCCCAACATGTTGCTTTCCTAGAGTAGGCTAGTAGAAAACATGTTAAAGAATTATTTCTTACACGTGCAGATATAGAGTATGCAATCAGGGGGCACCAGTTTCTCTAAATATGCAATCGGAGATCACAATTTTTTCTGATTCTGTTTGAAATAATGAAACTAAATTATACGAATACTGCTTTTGCTGTACTAAAGTAAACTCGTTAATCATTTTGTGATCCATGACTGTCTCATTATTGATTACCATCTTTTATAAACTTCACAGTGCTCATTTTATTAAACAGTGGATATGATTTTCAGGATATAAAAGACATTATTTAGAGCACGGGAAGATGTACAAGTGTTACAGCCAGAGTGGTGAAGGGATTTTGAATTGTTTGGTAAGTTAAAGCCAAACACTTCTACACCTCGACATTTATTGGAGGATTATTAATTTCTTTAATGTTCGAACTTTGTAAGCGATACATTTGTTTTGTTGTTGTTGTGTATTGCTAACTGATTAAGCTATCATAAGGAATGACACTGACTTCTTTCTCTCTAAAACATAATTTTTACAGATAACCAGGTCACAGGAATTTCTAATGCTGCCAGTGGATATCAGAGTAAAAAACAACATCCCTTAAACGTCCTTTATAATAGCCTTAAAGACATCAGAGGTGTTTGTCCTGCAATTATTGCCAGAATTGATGCCATAGTTATATTATGACAATTACAGTAATCTCTAATTATAGTTACTTTTTTGTTAGGGCTCAGGATGCATAAGGGTATATTGCAGAATCAAACCCCATTTTGGAGGTCAATCTGATGCCCACGGTGCAGTGGAATTTATTGGGGAAGATGGATCCCTCGTCAATACATCCAAGATGGGCAAAAATGTACAGAGGATATTCAACCTTAATAAGTTTTTTGGGCCATCGGGCCATCTCTAACACAAGGTACCGATTAAAGAGTCTTTTGACTTCGTATTCTGAGATAATTTGCATACAATTACTAACTTGTTTTTAATTTGCATGCAATTACTAGCTTGTTTTTTCCATGAATTGGCAGAGGAAATTTACATGAATACACAGCCATTGATCCGATCTGTAATCCAAAATGGGCAAAGATGTATAGAGGATATCCAATTTTAATAAGGTTTTTGGGCCATCTGCTACACAAGGTACTGATCAAAGAGTCATTTGGCCTCGTCTTCTAACATAATTTGTATGAAATTACTAGCTTGTTTTTGTCCGTTGTTAGAGGAAATTCACATGGATACACAACCATTGATCCGATCAAACAGGATATGGAAAGACCCACACCATGGTGAGTATATTTCTTCTAAGGATTTTGTTCTAAAAATTTGATGGTTTCCCAAAAGTATATATCTAAAATGGCTTAGCTGAGAAAGCAGCTTCTGGTTCTTAACTAATAGATTAATTTTAAGATCCTTCTCAAGGTAACCTGGCCTGACATTTTGGACTTCCTAAACTTCAGAGCCGTCCAACAGGTCCTTTTGAAAAGGAAATGGGAGTCAATTATATAGCTTTCAGTGACCTCTTCGAGTTATCTCAAATCATTGATTCTTTGTTTTTATGACTTTTCAGCTCCAAACGGACATGCTGAGCGAACTTGCAGGACACCACCTGATCAGCAGTCGATGAAGGTAGGAAAACGAAGGTTGTAATAACCTGTGTTTTGCCCTTGTGGACATTTTAATGCTATCTCGGCTAACCGTTGTTAATTGATGTTGTATAATAGTTCCAGCTTCTGTCATGAGCCATCAGGTAGGCTTATGGTTCCTCTCTAGAGGAAATCAAGGTTAAAAGAAAATTATAAATTGTAAATCGAGTGGAAATCGATGTTAAAGAAAATGCAACGCATTGGGACTATATGCTTATAGTTTATTACTTGCAATATGCACCAACACTTTTCTTCTTGTAATTTAATTATTCTATTGGTTTGCAGGGTAAAGGCTACTTGTGAAGAATTGGATTAAAATATAGAACAGTGAGAAGCGTTGTGGCATGATATCTGTAAAGTACTTAAGGTGATTAAGTTAAAGAAAAAAACAGAGTTACCTCCAGCAAAACCCAAAGGGATATCAATCTTTATTTTGCTAACAAAGGGTGGTTCTTTTTACTTAATATTTTCACATATGGAAAACAGAGTTACCTCCAGCAAAACCGAAAGGGATGTCAATCTTTATTTTGCTGGTGAAGAATTGGATTAAAATATAGAACAGTGAGAAGCGTTGTGGCATGATATCTGTAAAGTACTTAAGGTGATTAAGTTAAAGAAAAAAACAGTCTTTATTTTGCTTGTGAAGAATTGGATTAAAATATAGAACAGTGAGAAGCGTTGTGGCATGATATCTGTAAAGTACTTAAGGTGATTAAGTTAAAGAAAAAAACAGAGTTACCTCCAGCAAAACCCAAAGGGATATCAATCTTTATTTTGCTAAGGGTGGTTTTTTTTTACTTAATATTTTCACATATGGAAAACAGAGTTACCTCCAGCAAAACCCAAAGGGATGTCAATCTTTATTTTGCTAACAAAGGGTGGTTTTTTGGTTTTTTTTTTGCTTATATTTTGGTCTAACAGAAGACAATATTTTCACATACGGAAAACACTGTCCACCATATATATTCCTGCAATAAAACACTACGTCTATATAGGTGGAAATGACTTGAATATGTCATCATAATTTCATAATTAGAGCTAGCAATGTGTTTAATGTATTTTTAATTTGAATGTTAACATTATATACAGTTATTGATTTTTGTATGTATTTTTAATTTGAATGCTAACATACTGTTATTGATTTTTTGTTATTAATTTTTTTAATTGGAGCAACGTGTTTATGTATTTTTAATTTGAATATTATTGTATATACATTTATTATGGATTTTTATTTAAAATTTTTAATTCAATGAGTTAGTATATGAATTTAGATTTTCATTTAAATTTTTTTAACTCATTGTTTAACTCAATGAGTTAGTATAGAGTTAGTATATGAATTTAGAATAGAGTTAGTATATGAATTTAGATTTGTGTAATTAAAACGATTTTTCAATTTTAATGTGTTAGTATATGAATTTAGATTTGTGTAATTAAAATGATTTTTCAATTTTAAGATCTTATCTTAAGATAAGATTGAGATTGATTGATGGGTTGGTAAATTAATTATTTTTAATATGGTTGGTTTAGATTTGTGTAATTAAAACGATTTTTCAATTTTTA
This sequence comes from Pinus taeda, assembly GCA_000404065.3. Lineage (NCBI taxonomy): Eukaryota > Viridiplantae > Streptophyta > Pinopsida > Pinales > Pinaceae > Pinus > Pinus taeda. The sequence goes on from APFE031156272.1 coordinate 18,301, forward strand.
ACTCAATGAGTTAGTATATGAATATAGATTTGTGTAATTAAAACAATTTTTCAATTTTAATAATGAATTAGCATATGAATTTAGATATTGAGATTGATTGATGGGTTGGTAGATTAATGATTGATTGATATGGTTGGTTTAGATTTGTGTAATTAAAACGATTTTTCAATTTTTAACTCAATGAGTTAGTATATGAATATAGATTTGTGTAATTAAAACGATTTTTCAATTTTTAATAATGAGTTAGCATATGAATTTAGATTTGTGTAATTATAATGATTTTTCAATTTTTAAGATCTTAAGTTAAGATAAGATTTAGTTAAGATAAGATTGAGATTGATCGATGGGCTGGTAAATTAATGATTTTTGATATGGTTGGTTTAGATTTGTGTAATTAAAACGATTTTTCAATTTTAATGAGTTAGTATATGAATTTAGATTTGTGTAATTAAAATGATTTTTCAATTTTAGGATCTTAAGTTAAGATAAGATGGATTGATGGGTTGGTAAATTAATGATTTTTGATATGGTTGGTAGATAAATTAATTGATGTGACTTGTAAATTGTGATTCTCTACTTTTAGAGAGTTAAGATATTTCAATTTTTTTTTTGTGATAAACTTTATTTTGAAATGGTTTAGTTTTTGCCTTAAATTATCATATAATTGATTTATGGATGGCATTATCTTTGGGCGATTGAAATTATGGGTGTTATGAATGAATGCATTGTGTTCTCTTATCTTTTTGATTTAATATATCACAAATTCCACATGATAAAGTGAGATTTAATATATCACTAATTTCACATGATAAATTGTATGAGAGATTTTGGTTATTTTGAATGAATGCCTTTGCTTTGGATTGGAAAGTGCACATGTTAAATTGAATGAATGTCGTATACATAATGCTATCTTCTCTTTTGGTTTCACAATTTTTTTTTTTTGAGAATTGTGATCAAAATTTTTATGAATGAGTGTTTTTGCTTTGGATTAAAAAGTCCCTATGATAAACTATGTTTTGAAATGATTTTATTTGTCTCTCTAAAATTTATAGGTAGTTGTACCTTCTAAAATGCACTGTGATTAGAGTGTTATGAATGAATACATTTGTTTTAAAGTGGAAAGTGATTGCATCTTACAATTGAATCAAATTGTACATAAAAACTATAGACATTATCTTGAATTGTAGATTACAATGTAGTTAAAATTGAGGTTCAGTTCAAGAAAAAAAACCTTAAAAATATGAATATAAATTGTAGTTAAATCAATCTAGTACAAATTATCTCCCAAATTTAAATTACAATGAAATGATTTTTTTTCCACAATAGAGATCCTTTTTTAAATTATAATGAAATTAAATGAAAACTTTTTCTACATTATTGATCCATATTTAAATTACAATGAAATGATGTTTTTTTTCTTCCATAATACAGATTCAACTTTTAAATTATAATGAAATGAAATGAAAACTTTTTCTACAATATTGATCCATATTTAAATTACAATTAAATAATATTTTTTTTCTTCCACAATCAACTTTACAAACTTAGGGAGCATTTTTTAAGGAGATGAAATGCGAAGAAAAGTTTAATATTTTTTTGAGGGATAAGATAACCTATTCTTTGCATCATTTTTGTCTCAACGAGTTTAAGGTTTATTCTAATCAACAGAAAATCCGTCTTAAGCTACTCATTTGTTCTACCAATAATAAATCCATACTAAGTTGTTTCAATTTAAAGTACAATAAATTCATAATCCATCTTAACCTTACAAAGAGCAAAGTCTAAAAAGTAAAATTTTCAAATTTCAACATTTTTTATTCTTTAAATGGTTGAACATTTATTAAAATGACAAAAATTGTTAACAAAGTTGAGATATAATAATACATAGTGCTGAAACCAATAATTCATTGACGAAACAAAAAAAACAAGCTTTTCATTAATAAGTGTATAAATTAATATTTTAAGAATGAAAATGTGTCCTAATTATTTTTGAAATGATCCTTTCATCTTAAATAGATGGTCGAACTAATTTTTTATTCATTTAAAAAGATTGACATGTCCCTTCGAGTTGTTGAGATAATATAGTAAACAAACACTCACATTGCTCCTCTCATTACCGCATTAAGCCTTACCTCTTTTATCTCTGTAAATTTGCTCCAACATAAACATTAGAAATATACACCTTTCTTTAGAAGAAAGGAAAGGTTTGAAGTTGTAGGAAGGAAGCAGGGCAACCAAATGGATTCACACTAGAGAGTCACAAGCACCATATCTATATTGTCAAAAGCATTGTGCTACGCTATGGTAGGATTAGGAATAAAAAAATCACAAGCGCTACGCGCACTGGAGCCCTAGATTGGGCACCCTCAATCTTACACCACTTGGTAGGGCCCAAATATCTTAAATATGACAGCTAGAAAGGCTTAGATCTGCTGGCCAAGATCACCTAGATCAGATGACCAAGATCTAACAAATCTCATGGGCATGATTTCTTAGATCAGACAGCCAGAAAGATACAGATTTTATGGCCAAAATTTTCCAGATCGGACGACCAACATCTACCAGATTTGATGGTTGTGATCGCTCAATTGGACAACCAAGATCTACCATTTCTAACAACCAAGATCTACCATATTTGATGACCACAATTGCCCAGATTGGATGGCCAAAATGTCTGTGATCTGATGGTTACAATTTCTCAATTGTACAACCAAGATTGCCTAGATCTAACGACCACGATTACTAGATCAAATGGCTAAGATTTGCTAGATCTGATGGTTGTGATTGCTTAAATTGTACGACCAAGATCTACCAAATCTGATGGCCACGATTGCCCAGATCAGATGGCTAGAATGGACCAAATTTGATGGCTATAATTTTTCAAAACAACCAAGGTCTATGAGATCTTATGTCTGTGATTGTTCAAATTGGACGACCAAGATCTACTAGATTTAACGACCACGATTGCTCAGATCAGATGACTATATTGGCCCATACCAGACGACTATAATGGCCCAAATTTGATGGCTATAATTTCTCAAATCGGATGGCCAAGATCTACTAAATATGACACTGTGATTAATCAAATTGGATGGCCAAGATCTACTAGATCTTATGTCTGCGATTGCTCAAATTGGACGACCAAGATCTACTAGATCCGACGACCATGATTGTCCAGATTAGATGACTATAGTGGCCCAGATTTGATGGTTATGATTTCTCAAATCAGATAGCCAACATCTACCAGATATGACAACTGTGATTGGTCAAATTGGATGGCCAAGATATACCAGCGCTGATAACCACGATTGCCCAGATCTGCGACCATGATTTACTAGATCATATAGCCAATATCTATCATATCTAACGACTATGACTAGTCATATTTGACGGCCATGATTGTGCAAATCAAACAACCAAAATGGACCAAATATAACGACTACAACCGCTCAAATTGGACGGCCAAGATCTCTCAGAGCTAACGACCATGATTTGTCATATTTGACGGTTATGATCGCTCAAATTGGATGGCTAAGATCTACGAGATCTTATGGCTAGAATGGCCCAGATATGACGAATGCAATTTCTCAAATCGTACAACCAAGACCACCCAAATCTAATGACGACACTTTGCTAGATTAGACGACCAAGATTTTTTAGATGTGATGGTCCAGATTGCTTTGATCGAACGACTAAGATTGTCCATATCAGACAACTAAATGTTGAAAAGTGTGCAACAAGAAATGCTTGTTGAGAATGCAACAAGATGATGGAGCTTAGTGGAAAGGAGTCGCCTTCACTAAGTGGTCCCGCAGGCAAGTTTTGGCGCAGTCTATTTTTAGACATATGGATCATGGTCTATGAGTTGCAGGATGTTGTTTATGGATGATTGGTCATGTTGGGAAAAATAGATGGACTTCTATTTTTTGGATCACAGTGGTGTGATAAGAGTCTATTTTTAGACTGTCAGGTAAAAATAAAAACAATCAAATATTATTAGCCCTTAGTAATATTTGGACTATAAACATTATCTTATTCTCTTGGAGCACTTCAGTTCGACCTACAGATGTGGCACATGCAATTGCATGAAGGAAATACGTGGTTATTATGGGTTACTTGAGCTATTGCATCGAGGACTTCAGTTAGGACTTCAATGATTGAGTTCTGTGGAGTTGGATCAAGAGTTGATGGAGTTGTGTTCAGTTTGACTTAGCTAAACTAGTTGTATTTAGTCTAACTGACCAATAGACTAAGTGATGAGTTGTGTGAATTAGTTATTAATTAATTCACTAATTATTAAATCATAATGCAACTGAAAAATACATCAGTTAACTCAGTGCATGGACAGTTTAGTGGAGACAAGTGTTAGAGGTAAGTGAAAGGGTGAGTTGTGACTATCAGTTGTGCATGAGATTTGCACATGCAATGGATTGAGTAATGCAAATGAGGTCAAGGGAAATTGTAGCTTGTGCTCACGTTATTTTTCCAAGTAGATACGAGTATGTTTGAGCCATTATCATTCATTCTCATGCAGGTATTGTGCAATGGAGGCAGGCAAGCAATGGAGGAGATTTGGAGATCAGATCTAAGTTGTATTGTGTGTAACAGGTGGAGATAGTACTGAGTACTTGTGAGAAGTATTGTACTATGTATTGTTACATGTTCTCAATCAATATAATATACAGATAGTTGGGGTTTTTAGCGAGATGCTTTCCTCGGGAAAATACTGTGTTGATATGTGTGATTGATGCTTCTATGTGCGCATGTTATTGTTTCTGCTTCTGTAAATTCATGATCAATGTAGAGGAGGTTATGTATTATGCATGTATTCCGCAATAGTGTATAATCGAGATAATCTCTGTGAATATGTGTCATATTATTTAAAAATTTTACACTAACATCGCCCAGATCTGACAACCACTATTTCTCAGATTTGACAGTGGGTATTGCTTTGATCGAATGGCTAAGATTGTCTTGATCAGACAACCAAGATCACCCAAATTTGACGGCCACGATCTCTTAGATCTGACAGTTGAGATCACTCTGATGAAATGACTTAGATTTTCTAGATCTGAGGGCCAAGATCGCCTATATCTAAGGGCTACAATTTACTAGATCATATGGCTTCAATTTGTCATTTGACGGTCACAATCACTTTGATTGAATGGTCGAGATTGTCCAGATCAAAAGGTTAAGATAGTTTTGATCGAATGACTGAGATTGTCCATATGGGAGGACCAATATCAAACTGGATGGCCACGATTTCTCATATTTGATAGTCAAGGTTGCTTTAATTGAATGACCAAGATTGACCTGATTGGATGACCAAATTTTCTTGGAGCTAGAGCCCTTTATCTAGGTAGTGGATCTTGCGCCACTTGTTAGTAGGTTGACATTTGATGTGTATAAGCTAGTCGACAAATGACATCCCTAGAGTTGTAGATCACCTATTGAAGGTTCGGTCTTCATAATGACATGCAGTGATGACTGATGTAAATGATGTAATAAAGAGAACATAATTATTATTGTAAACTTGCTTTGTGGGTTTCATGAGCAAGTGATTTTAGAATAATAGGATTTGTCATTTAGAGTCTAGAATTAATGTCAAGTATGAAGAGCTCTTCTTGAGTCTACGTTTAATGCATACAAGTATATAGAAATGTCTAAAAGCCCCCCAAAGGCAAGCACAACCCCTCTTGAAGAAATCAGCCTCCAAACAAGATAAAAAGTAGTCATGTCGGCTCATATAAGGAGACACAACGGTTCACTATCATGTCAGCTTCATATGTGGGTCGAACTACTATAAATAGCCAGTTAGGGTTTGCAGAAAAGAACATGGAACATAACTTGGATCCTCTGCAATTGTCGGATGGGTACAGTCTTGAGATTTTCGCATCACAGTTCAAATTTTTAGATGGACAACATCTTTGTGTTTTTTCGGAAGGGTACCACAGGGATGAAGTCTCAGCATCCTCATAATCACGATGATCACAATCTCGACATAGTTGTGATGATGAAGATCTCAGTGCAGGGGGAGGACATAGTCACAGTCTCGGCATAGTTGAGATGAGAAGGATCACATTGATCCCACAATAATACATTTTCGACATACTAGACACGATCATGATCTCGGCATTGTGGTTATCATGGTCTTGGTCATAGTCTTGATGAAGATCTTGGTGCAACTCTCATATATATATATATACATATCTCAGTATAAAGATCTTGTTGGTATAGTAAAGGCCTCAGTGAAGGTGCATCAATGATCTCAGTGTCGCAGCAGTGATGATGATGATCTTAGCAGTGATATAGAAGAGGATTGGTGTCTTGGTCTTGGAGTGGCCTAATAGGTAAATGGTCATGGTCTTGGTATTTGTCAACTAGAATCTCTATAAGAAGATTTTTTTGTGGGTTTTCCTCTCAAATTTTGAGAGGTTTTGGCCCTGGCAGAAAGCCAACATCTTGTGTTCTTGTCTCTTTTGTTTTGGTGACTATTTTATGAACTAAAATACACACTCTAATAATAACAAGAGAAGATTGTGATAATAAGGAAAAGTTAAAACACCTCACAAATAGTTATCATGGCAAGAAGAATCTCATTAACTTAATTTGCCCTAGATTCTTCAACGTGGTTTTAGAGTTAAGGTTGTTGAAGTCAAAGGAAGGGCAAAAAAGAGACATTCATGGATCAAGATCTACATTGAAGGATCAAACCCTAGATCAAAGAAGCAGTCTACAACAACAAGAAATTTTGTCTCCATAGTCATCATCAAAAGGCCACCAAGACTCTCATCAAGTTGAAACCATAGAAGCAGTCTTGATCTACACTACAAGAAAAGGCAATGTCATCTTCACAAGAAAGGATCATCTCCTTACCCTAGAAGAATATCATCCGAAGAAGAAACAAATCATCCTTATCAAAAGGAGCAACCTTTTATATTAAAGAAAGTCTTTCTCATCTGAAAGAAGATCATCCAAGAGGAAGCTCTAATACATCTTCTTCAACCATCATCAAAGAGATCAAGTAGAAGAGTTCATCTTCACTTGTCAAGTAAGTATCTTTCATTTTATAATTTTGGTTAAATGACTTTATGTGTGCAAGGAGATCTATCAAACGGTTGGGTCATCGAAATTCCTTGCATAAGAAAGGAGGATAGATATAGTCCCCATAAGAGAAGTCATTTATGTCCATGGAAAAGTATCTAAAGGTCAAGCATTGTTTGAATGCATGTAAAATGATCAAAGGACTCATAGGATTCTTATGAAATCAGTCAAAGATCCTCTCATCCCTATGTAACAGGAGAGGAGACATAAAAAGAGATCTATGAAATGCTAGAAGATATATTCTCTGAAAATGTAGTAAAGAAGGTCATATCACTTAGACCCGATCTACACAAAATTGAAGGTATCAAAGAATGAAGGAATATCTTCATGAGATCTCAATTGGGAGATCTGGGAGAGATGATAAGAAGATAATAATCATTGTTCTAATTGATAAGAAAGGTAACAAATGACAAGAAAGTTACCTCATTCAACTTGTGGTCTCTATGCTAGATAGAAAAAGGAAAGTTGAGGGAAAACATGTTGAAGGTTAAAAGAATCAAGCATTTGTAGAAAGGAAAGGGAAGTTTAGTCCTCAAACAAGACAAAACAATATAGCTAAGATTCAATACTATAGAAATATTATGAAAAGAAAGCTCATATCGCCAGAAAGATGGAGGAACCTGAAGAAAAGGGCCAAGGAAAGAGGGAGTAACAGATCTCTACTATGATTGAGAAGGCATCCCTCACAAAAGGGTCCAATCATCAAATTTTTGTTATAGATATGACCATGATAATAAGATGCATCGTGGCATCATGGAAGCATTAGAAACAAGAGCTCATAACATCACCATGTGAACCATGAAGGATAAAATCCATGGTAGTCAAACATGAAGGATATAGATCTTAGGAACCTCATTGAACATTGAAGGAAAGGATGAAGCCATCTAGTAAAAGGATCACCATACATCAAGTCAAAAAGGAAACATCTGCCAGATGGGGATATACAAGATCCTCAAGATTCTCTGATGGAATCCTCATAGGAGGGTTCACTAATCTAGAGAGGAAGCAAGTGTTTCATCAAAAACTCCAACTTGTGGAGTTCATGGGATGATGGTACGATGACATGAGAGATGAACTAGATCAAGGGGTTGAAGATATTTTCAATCAAGGAAGCTGCTGGAAGAATCCTAGATGACATAAAGGTAAAATGAGGCATGTATGCTTGTATTTAATATGATAAAGTCATGTCGCATGGTTTAAGGCAACATGGATCATTACTTCTATCTTGAGAAGCATGATTAAGAGAAAAATCATCTCCTCCTCCGAAAGGATGCAGGAAGACATAAGTCACACTAGATGAAATCAACATAACATGTCCTCATATGAAGTATGAGGTGGTTGACTACAATTAAGAAACTATGATTGAAAACTCCTGGGAATGGAATGTGTGAGGAAGGAAGAGATCGTGAGTTATGCAACCCTGATGAAGGCGATCAACATCCAAAAGATGAAGAAGATTTGACTATGAAATATCCCAGAAAGATATGAAGACTCCGATGAAAGTTTGGAAAAGATGGAGACCTTTGACAATGGATATCTTTGGGAGATATGTCAACATGTATGCAAGATGTTGATACCTACATGAAGATGTCACGATGAAGAGCGATCTCGTAAGGTACTATTTGATTTAATGTTATGTTTTGAGTTCTTGAATAATATCTAGATGGGTTCATTAGGGCTACTGGAACAAGAGTTGTAAGTACAAGTACAACTAGCATTCATGTGGTGGATGGAAAATCCTGAAAGAAACATGATGAAGAAGAAGTAGCCATATGAATAAGGTTCCAGATATGGATCAAGAAGGCCACTTTCCATGAAGAAAGGAATGACATGATGAACCAATAAGGAAAGTGATTGATGGTTGATGCCCTACAAGGGAGAAACTCGACTGAATTACATGACATCAAGGAAGGAAAAATGATCAAGTAGCTGAAGGACCCACAAAGAAGAAGTTGTTGATGAAAAGGAGAGTCCCTAGTTAAGAGGGAGCTTTGACAAGTCCCTAATTGGGAGACAACTTGGGTAAGTTCCTAGTTAGAGGGAACTTGGGTACATTCCTTTACAGGAATCAGCATATCTTCCCTAGTTGAGAGGAAGAGATAGACACAAAATTATTGTATTCAATTAGGAAGAAAGAATGGAGGATTGGGTAATCATCTGGCATTTGATGCTCTTTGAGGATGTGTAGGGCATCCAAGATAAGAGTAGGCAAGAGGATCAATATTCTTTGAGGGCTGGGAACCCAAGATAAGAATAGTCCTAAAAGGTCATACTCAGTGAACACCCGAGTGGGTATGTACCTTGAGAGACAATGATGGTGTCTATAGTCATTGGTCTCACCAACATTGTGCTTTGATCTAATGAGAGATAGAGATGTCAATTAAGGCCTTGTTGTGGAAGCAATGTTGGTTACTATGATGCTATACAAATGGGATACCAATTCAATTCTTCTTATGAGAAATTCTTCAAATTGAAAATGACCAAGTACCATTATTAATACATCCCTAGTTAAGAGGGAGTGTTGAATAAAGTGTAACTAGGTTCGGTCTTCATAATGACATGTAATTATGATTGATGTAAATGATGTAATAAAGAGAACAAAATTATTATTGTAAACTTGCTTCATGGGTTTCATGAGCAATTGATTTTAGAATAATAGTATTTGTCATTTAGAGTCTAGAATAAATGTCATGTATGAAGAGCTCTTCTTGAGCCTATGTTTAATGTATGCAAGTCTATAGAAATGTCCAAAATCCCTCCAAAGGCAAGTACAATCCCTCTTGAAGAATTCGGCCTCCAAACAAGATAAAAAGTAGTCATGGCGCCTCATATAAGGAGACACAATGGTTCACGGTCATGTCGACTTAATATGTGGGTCAAACTACTATAAATACCCGATTAGGGTTTGCGCAAAAGAATAAGGTACAAAACTAGGATCCTCTGCAATTTTCCGATGGGTACAATCCTGGGATTTTCACATCACAATTCAAATTTTCGAATGAAATAAGGGGAAAAGCAAAAATTTGAAAGAAATAACTTATTTTATTTTATTAATGGCTTTGAATGTGAGAAATCCGTAAGGAGATCTGAGTCATTAACTTGCAAGGCAACAGATCCGATGGCAATTGTGTGGGTAACTAGAATGAAGTTTATTTTGGGAAATCAGACGCGGTGGTGTATGGAATGCAGTTTAATCTGTTGAAGTTCAGATCAATCGCAACTGTCCATCGAAAGGGATGATATCCGACGGATATTACGTCGAAAAGTAATCAAGTTTTATTTTTAAAATCGGACCTGATAAATCTTTAACTGACAATTTTATTTCTTATCGAGTCCATGTGGGAGTCAAAGGGTTGTTGAAAAAACGGACGCGATAAGGTTTTGTTCGACAAGTTTAAAGTCTCATTGAGTTCTGAGGGATCAAACCGTCCATTGAATGGGTGATTGGATGGTGATCGTGCACAGCTTAGGCAGACGCGATAGGTTTATGATCTAGAGATTTAATTCTTTTGAGTTCCATAGTAACCAAAGGTTTGCCATATTTCACGTAAATCAACCAATTTCGTTGTTTTAGCAAATAACCAAAGTTAGAGATGATGACCAAAACTTCAAATGGATGATGATTGGTCGAGTTTCCTTGTGTTTTGACCAATCACAACACTTCTGATATGTAGGTGGCCCACAAGTCCATGCATAGAGTTTTGTTAAAGTGCAACGTGTTGTGTTAAAACAGTTTAAATATTATCAGAACATCTACAGATAAACTTCATCAGCATTCAAGCCACAGATCTGAACAACGAACAACCATCATCAGTTTTCTAAATTCTGTTACTTCTTTTTGTTTTATTTTCTTGAGAATCGGTGTCTTTTACCCTCTAATGTGATATTTTGTAGTGATTTTTACTTTAGACAGTTAGTAGATAGTTAAGCAGTTTGACAATTTTGGTGATTACCAATTGTCTCATAATGTATAAAAAGAGAAAAATTTACAGAGAAAGGGTTCGAATTTTGGAGAACCTAAAGACTAGGCCACTGTATTCTTGATAAAACCATTGATTAATGAAAGAATCAGAAGTTTTCCACACATTGTCGAGTATGATTTTGTGACTTCTCTGTTATGTGTCATCATATGTTTTCTTCCTTTAAGTATGGTAATGAAGTTGCATGTCTTTATTTTCTTATGCAAATGAAGTTAAAATCCCTTAAAAGAGCTCTCCTATACTTGAAGTTCCTACCTCTGCAATTCTTCTAAGTTACGGATAGTAGTTTCTGTGTAAGACAACATATTATCTTTAACTTCTCCAAGTGTCACAAATAGTAGATTCTGTGTAAAACAACATATTGTCTCTGACTTCTTCAAGCTTTCTTCATTCATCATTTATATTCAGCAATCAAATGGCATTATGAGATTTTCATGTCACCTAAGTATTAAGGGTTAAAACCCAAGTCTTTCAGGTCCTTCATTTGAGAATACAACATACAATTAAGTGACAAACAAGTGACTATAATTATAAACATTAATGTCTTAGCACAATTTCTACACAGCCATGAAATTGGTTTCTTAAGGCACAACAAGTACCACGGGGATGAAGTCCCAACATCCTCACAATCATGATGATCACATTCTCGACATAGTTGTGATGATGAAGAACTTGGTGCAGGGAGAGGACACAGTCACAGTCTCGGCATAGTTGATATGAAAAGGATCACAATGATCCCACAATAATACATTCTCGACATACTAGACACAATCGTGATCTTGGCATTGTGGTAATCATGGTCTCAGTCATGGCTTTGATGAAGACAAGGTCATGATGAAAATCTCAGTGCAATTCGCATATGTATATATATATGCATATCTCAGTATAGAGATATCGTTGGTATGGTAAAGGTCTCAGTGAAGGAGCAACAATGATATCAGTGAAGGTGCACCAATGATCTCAATGAAGGTGCAACAATGATCTCAATGAAGGTGCAACAATGGTGCAACTGTAATGATCTTAGTGGTGTAATAGTAATGAGCTTAGTGTATCAGTAGTGATGATGATGATCTCAGCAATGACATAGAAGAGGATTGGTGTCTTGGTCTTGGAGTGGTCTAATAGGTCAAGGGTCATGGTCTTGGTATTCGTCAACTGGAATATCTACAAGCAGAATTTTGTGTGGGTTTTCCTCTCAAAGGGTGAGAGGTTTTTGCCCTGGTAGAAAGCCAACATCTTTTGTTCTTGTCTCTTTTGTTTTGGTGACTATTTGATGAACTAAAAGACACACTCTAATAATAACAAGAGAAGATTGTGATAATAAGGAAAAGTTAAAATACCTCACAAATAGTTATCATAGCAAGAAGAATCTCATTAACTTAATTTTCCCTAGATTCTTCAACATGGTCGGTGACTTGATATGTGATTTGTCGCAATGTGGGAACTTTGCCAGTTGGATTTGTCATCTGGTAATTTTGTAGGAATGGGCATTTGCGAGGTTTATAAAGGCTCGGTATGATTTACTTTTAATGTATGTGGGAGGAATTCAATGTGGTCATTAGAGGAGACATGCAACCTGCAAAACATCAACAATGTAGATCACCATTTAAATCACCTCACGAGACCTATAGTTGTAGTATTCTCCATAAAGAGAGGGAATTTAGAGATGGTGGACTTTTCTTGCAATAAATGTAAGGGATCAATACCTTTGAAAGCGAGCTATCAACATAGTATGCAATAGTTGGTTGTGTACACAATTCACTAAGCAGAGTGGTACCCTCTTCAGTCAGTATGATCGCATCTCCAATACCTCTTTTGTTGGGGAATTTGGCGTGATTGAAGAATCTAGAGCTCAATGAAAACCGATTTAGTGGAGGAATACCCAATATTTTTTTTTTTTGAATCTCACGTCTCTGTTGGAACTGAACCTATCCCATAGCTTTCCTATCTCACTCTACCATGAATCAGATTTGGTTTGATATCTTTTAATATTCTTAAACTAATAAACTAAATATTTTTTGGTAATAAATTAGTGTTTCAGTAAAATCACGAGAAAAAGGCATAGCCTAAGATCACAAGTGGTATTTAAACCACTCGCCTTAGGGTGCATTGGGTATACCAAAGATTTCCTAAATTTTAAATTTAAAAATTGAAAATTATATATTAAAATTTTCTTTGAAGTTTAAAGTCTTGAAAAGCATAGCATAGTATAGTAACATCACAATCAATTTATGTTAGTAAAATGCCAGACTACCTTATGGTTATTCCCATGCTTATTCTCAATATAGAAATATCATGGTATATAGTAATTTTTTTTTATCGTTGATGTGCTATCTCTCAACCAATGTGGTATTATTTTTTCACATAAAAAGCATTTGCATAGTAGAAACAAACTCATTTTGTAGGTGTATGTTGGGTGAACTCATATCAAATAATTGTACCATCTATGTTGACTTGATGGTGTAGGTTTGGTAAGGTTATATGTTGACTTGATGTTTTAGTTTTGGTAAGATTATGTGGTAGTTTGTACCACTAAATTCATCCTCTATTATGCATGCCATGAATTACAAGCATGTCACCTCCAAGAAGTTTGCAGTACACTACTTTCTTAAAGATCAATAAGGGTTAATGAGGTTTGACTCACTTGACCCCATAAATAACAAGTCCAAAATGGATTTTGATTTCCATGGGCACAAAATGAGGTATTCTAAATAACTATTGTCTAATAGTAGGTTTGCACCCATAATTAGATCCACAAATGTTGGAATTACCCAAGAAAGTTTCCAAAATGTAAAAATAGGTCAAACTTGGTGAATAAGGGATAAAAAGAATCAAAGGACCCCACCTAAGTGTTAGACATCCTAGTAAGGTCCCCAATTTATGATAATGTGAAGGGTATTACAAGGAAATGTTCGTCACATTAAGTAGTAATTGAGAGGTATTATTTTGTCATTGGGAAAGTTACACATGAATCTAGTGTGGGGTTGAACCACATAATGCACTCCCTATTCTAGATATGCACATATTAGTAATCAAGGATGAAGGAGATGAAGATGCTAGATTAGATGTATACAGGGAAAGAGAAGGGAGGTGGAAACACTAGGGCGGCCTTATTGAGTTAAGAGGAGAGAGGTGACTATTCTAGGCTAGATTAGTGAGGACAAAAGAGAAAAGAGAGCAATAGGTGTTATTAGTATGATCATGTAGCTACAATTGACCACTTAATACTCATTTTCCTTTAGGAGAAGCATGGTTGTTGACTAAGATTCCATCTTAATTTTTCCCTACTCAAGATAATAAACCATGAGGATACCAACCAAATGAACAAAGTAGAAAAATGACCAAGATCTTGGAGACACGGAAGGAAAAGTGACTACCTTGAGTAGGCTCAATCTGTCAAGGAGAGTAAAAAATTAAGGATAGGAGAAGTACAACACCATCAACCCTTAATATAGCCATTAATATTACATACTAGAGGGTCAAGTTGGCCCTAAAAGGACTTATTCAAGTCAATGTTTAATTTGACTTGTTATATCCTTATTGAAAACCGTTACAGATGAGAAAAATTGTATTAGGGAACTGGTGAAATATTGATGATAGGGGAGAGACCTACATCAAGTGTTTGGATGATAATGGAACGCGAGATAGGAGAGGGAGAGTTATATCTCCCCTAAGCTAGTTGAGAAAAATGAGCATGTGACAAAGTGGTAAGCCCATGTGGAATTCCCTCAAAGATAATCATGTATTAAAATAAAATAAAAGTAAATCTTGATAATTATTCCCTAGTCATGCAAAATTTGGAGTAATAAGGAGAGGAACAAAACTTCGAAGAAGATAGGATACTAGACTAAAGAGACAAGGGATAAGCCTTGGAAGTGATATTTGGAAGGTAAGAAAAGGGAACAAGATAATAAAAACAAAATAAGTCGTCCCCTGATGAAAAGAAGAGCTCTTCCTTAAAGGTATATATAATCATCGTCATTGCATCCAAATAAGGGCGGCCATGGAGGATGTGATACTTCAAGCCTCATGGGAGAAATGAAAATTGAAAGGGTGGTCATGGAGGATTTTCTAATTCAAGTCTCATGGGAGAAATGAGAAATGTGTATTCATTATCTCGGTGCCAAGGTATTAGGGAATTTCAATGACTTTGAGAGGTCTTAGTCTTATATTTTTAAAACTTTAGATGGTCCAAGGAGTGGTTGAAAAGTGCATAGTGCTAAGGGTATGACATACATGAGTTGTTATGATGTTACAATGATTCATTTGATCATGAAGTCGTTGTAGAAAATCTCAACAAAGAACAAATTCACTACATTAACCTTTCATTTATTGAAAAATGGTATGTTTGGAAGGTTAAAGGAAAGGAATTGGGCAACTTACCAAGAATCGTAGGGGAGAACCCAAAGAGGGATTCAATTATGAGATCATTTTGATTAGGGCTTGCCCTAAGTATATCTATAAATTACCTTTGCGAGGAGTGAGAAGAGAGGACTTAGATAAAGGGAGCAAGAGGAAGTTGAGGAAGCTATGGTGTGAACCATTATAGGATGAAAGAGGATAGGAGGGTCAATTTTTTTTCCAACTTCCAAAAATTGCTTCACTCCAATGAGAGGGAAAGGTGCATTCAACATGAATCAAGATAAGAGGGGGATCATGCATGGGTTGGTTTGGAGAGATACTTATATGATGAATTAGAAGATTGGTGTCAAGTTCAATGAGGTTAGGGAGGAATCCTATGGAGGGAATTCCTTCTTAGGATATGAAACAATCATAACTTTGATCTAATAAGTAGTGGATATTGGTTTTCTTAGGAACTTCTACATCATGTGGTTTTTTTCTATGATATTAATAGGTTAGATAAGAGAGGGATCGACATGAGCCATCTGCTTTTCCTCAAGGGAAGGAGTTTAATCCTATTCGTCCTCAGAGAAAAACTAATTTTCATAGAATACTTAGAAGAAGAACCATGGCATGGGTACCTTGTTTATATCAAGTATAACTTTAAATTCTTCTACAACCATGGTTTTGGGTTTGGTAGAGAGATTGGACTAGTGTTTCTCTTAATTTATTTACTTGAATATTCACCAATATTCGATATTGTTTGTATCCCGCTTGCTATATTTGCTCCACATATTAGAGGGTTTAGGTGGAAAGGTTGGGTTTCTCCTCTTTTAGTGTGGAATATGGTTAGAGTGTCAATTTAATTGTGGGTGATTTTGTCACTCCATCATGTGTTGCATTTCTATTGGAGTTTTGGTTTTTAGTTTATTTGGATTTTATTTCTCCCACAACAACCTCAATGTAGGTGTTATTCATGCATAACATATGGTTTATTGTATATTTTGTTGATATGGGGTCTTCCAGAAAGACTTTGACTCTATTTACCTAGTCAAGGGTCCATTTAAAAATTCTAGAACTCGTTTCCTCGAGTATCTCTAAAGTGAAATCATGTAGATCTTTATGCCATCAACGTATGAAAGTTGAAGGAGTATAGGTCAACGAGAAAACTTACCATAGTCATCTGATCTAGGCATGTCAAAGTGTTGGATAAACTACTCTACTAATAGGTATAGGCTTTGCATCAATGCCTCATAGAGGTCACAGAACCAAAAAGGGAGTTACATATTACATATTATAGAAAAACTTTATTTGAGATGTCGTTATCATAGATGAACTTGGAGCAATACATGGTTAAAGTATCCAAGTGATGTCAAGGGTTTTCTCTAATGTTGCCCCACAAATTTGCATAATTTTGTTAGGCATGGAGGAAGTTGCATCTGTACAATATAGGGCATGAAATGTTATTTAGATTCCTAATCAAAAGAAGAATGTGTTTTAATACACCTCCTACCACCAAGATTTAGCTTTTAACTAGGGTATTCTCTAGGCGAAAATATTATTGTTAGAAAGGGATACCTCATCCAAACTTTGCATAATTTATTGGGAGCGGGGCTTAAACTGAAGCATGGAGGAAGTTGCATCTGTACAATATAGGGCATGAAATGTTATTTAGATTCCTAATCAAAATAAGAATGTGTTTTAATACACCTCCTACAACCAAGATTTAGCTTTAACTAGGGTATTCTCTAGGCGAAAGTATTATTGTTAGAAAGGGATACCTCATCCAAACTTTGCATAATTTATTGGG